>JAULBV010194379.1:0-19787 GCA_032358295.1 Pterothamnion heteromorphum | reverse complement strand
GAGCTATAAAAGCTCTAGCGCTACGCGCACCCAGAGTAAACGAACTCATCGACCTTCAACACCTCGAGCGAATCACAACTAATCACTGTAAACAGGATAAGGTTTCCGTTGGATCACTTCCAGTCTAGCTGACTGTGGTGGTCATCACAACTAAATCTTTAGTAGTTGTTCCCATGCATTCCTGAAGTCTTCTTGTGATTTTCTATTGCGGTCTTTCCTAACAGCACCACTTCAACTCTACTTGAGAATGACGCGTATATGATCTGGAGTACCCGTCAATATTTTCCTACGTCAAGACCGCTTGAAAGCGCAATAGACCATCTCAGCTTTAGGAGCGGGCCGACCAACCCTTCTGCAATTCGCTTGTCGGTGAACCGAACCAGGGATACGCTGACCTCAACAACGGAGAAGGGATGGGACGTTCCGTTTAATCCGTTCCATGAAATAGTACTGTACATCTCCTGGAATCGATAATAACGATTTCCAGAAATACCGAGTCGGGTACGAAACGAGACGGGTACGATGGGGGGCGCCGGATACAGTGGAACTGCGGAAGGAACTGGTTTGATATTTTCACAAGGCACATATCAGTCCCACTGACGAGCAATGAGAGACAGTTCAGCAGTGAAAAACATTTGTGACCTGAACATAATCTCGTTCGAGATCCGGCCTCCAGACTAAACCTGATAGAACCGAGAGAACAAATATTTGTCAGCTTCTCGAAGACATCGTGCGAGAACCAAGCACAGGCGCCGCAATAGAAGCACGAAACATGGCTACAGGTACCGTTCTGTAGGTCCCTTGAGATTCCTTCTAGTCTCCAATTATACAGCCCAATACGTATAAAATGTAGCATACCTACAGTATACATTGTACACACCCTGCCAGTGGATATGTCTAGTCGTGTATATTTTCGGCTAAAGCCTGTCAGACGGGGCACATTTCAGGATAAGGGGGATGGAGGAGGATCTCAATGCCACAAAAGAGCAACACGTCACCTGGCGGGATGATCATGTTATCTTCAGTGAAGCCATCGTATTCCGGTAACTTACTGCAATCAAGCTGCACAATAGACCAGCGGTTTGTGGCCTGGGATGTTCTCTCTCGTATAATAGAAACTTTTACAGCTCAGGTAAGAACCAACTACATAGGGGGTACGCAGATGACCCCAGCGGGACGTCCTTTCGGCCGCGGTGGTGTGCTCCGCGCTTACGGTGAAATTATTCTCGGAGTGACATTGACAGGCGTGTCATGACGACTTGATACAGCAGGCGCGGTACAATGGTGGTACAGACACTGTGGCCTGCTGGCGCTGCACCGCGACGGCGCTCACGCTGGCCACAACACGCAACAGTGACAGATAGTTTCTGTAGGACTGTTCGGAGATATCGGGTTCAGGCTTCAGTGGGGTAGAAGATCTCCCGCGCGCATTATCAGAAGACTGAGCTACCTCTATATAGGTCAAGAGCGATAACTGTTTTCGGGGGCAGCAGATGACCACTCTAGAGCAATATCTCTGCATGCGACGTTTCTCATCAAAACCAAGGACAATGTCTTTCTGTGGATCGGATGCCGTACCTGTAGCGCATTTGCATAGAGGGATACTTGCTGAACATACAGGATTGTGTACGTACACGACACATCGTGCAACTTCTGTCAAGTTCCTGGCCCGGCCAAGTTGCACAGAACGAGATGAAATATCCCTACTGCCTGATTTAAGGATCCCTTTCGGGATCCCAATTTTGCCCGAGCCAGTAGTTCGCACCAAAGTTGCGCCTAGCATATATTTTTATATCGCTACAACGCAGGCGTTATGCTCTACTATTCTGCAAAGTTTGGTGTACATTGGATGAGGACTTTTCGAATGGGAGGGGCGACAATATTGGGTTCCGAGCCGTTCTGAAAGGCATAAAAATTGCGTGGGATCCTTTTTGGGCTCCTTCAAATCGGCGATTTTATTTGCAAAAAGCTACTTTTACATGCATCAGAACAGTTTTCCCGCTTGGCTATGCCTGACTTCTCTTCGGTTCGGATCGCCGTGGAGTTTCTTCATTGCTTGAAGAATTCCAGTCTTCCTACGGAACGTTCCGGTCTTCCGGGAACGTAACGAGAGCGATACCAGTAATGCAGGGCTTGCGATCGTCGAGTGAAGCTGCGGACGCACAGGCGAGGTTAGGGACATAGTCAGGCAGTGGAACGGGCGACGCAGTCATTTACAGTTGTTGCGTACACCTGGTTACGTGCAGTCAGTCAATGGCGGCGGAGTCGACTATAGGCGCCGCGTACCACACGACACAGGAAGCTGAAGCTGCCGTGTAGACATCCAACGGGCGAAAGGGAAGGTAGGACAGATGCTCGATGGCAAAGTCCCTTTAGTGAGATGATCCTCTCAGAGCGCTGCCTTCATTAGAGGGCTTAGGTAGGCCTGGAGAGGGCCCTGCACGCTCTCTACGCCTACTCGTGGCGTCTCTTCGCCGCGAGTGATTAGATGAGCTTCTGACCCTTCGCAGATTGCACAAGGGATAGCCGGTGTATTCGAAACGATAGAGGTGAAGCAAATGATCTCATAAACGAAAGCGGGCAAGAAAACAGCTATGCTTTCTAGCTACCCCGAAAGGTTCTTACAGGTAATCGCCGGTTTCGCTTCCGTACATGAAAAATTGCGGCGAAATGCAGGTGTACGAAAGTTTGGTGAAAGGGATGTACGACTACCGCGCGGGCACGGGGAGGGAGCGAGGTGGGGCGTGCTGTACCTTGGAGCGTCAAGCGCCAAGCGCCGAGCGCGCGCTATGCGCTTGGCGGTCAGAGGAACGCCACGCGAATGGCTGGCTGAACTGCAAGAGATGAACTAGGCGATTATGGTAAGCAGAGATGAACATGTTTAGAGTACCTTGGTCCCCGAAATCGATCTATACCATACGGTGAGAGTATGGTTCGGACGTGTGTTGCCTCTAGGGCCGCCTCTCGGTCCCTCTTTCGAATTGACAGAAATTGAACTCCTGGCAAGTACTTCTTACTACGCCCTGTCCGATGAAAGCATCAGACTTGTATAAAAGTTTCTCGTTCTTGCGGAAGAGTGGGTGCAATATGACCCAAAATCGGTCCCTAAGGATCCCAAAAGGGATCCTTCCGGGTGTAACGGAAAAATTAAAAAATGCTTTAGGATCCCAAAAGGGATCCTTGGCGGCAGTAGGGATATGCGCGTGTGGCTATCACGCCCAGATTGTGCATTGCAAGCACGACGTAATTGGGCAATTCCGAATTACGGATGGACGCTCCGCACCGATCCGCACACTCCGCACACTCCGCACATCTTCCGCATCTTCCGCATCTCCCCATATACGCGGTTGCTGCCGTTCTATACGGGCCGAATCGGCGCACCTCCTTGGTGAAAGCTTGCACTGCACAACTGGCGCGTGACGTGCCGCGGTATGTGTGGCCGGGAACAGCATCCTGTTGTCAGCTGCGTCGTGCTGACGATGCATGTGGTCAGCATTGCTGCAAACCCTACTACTCAGATATCTAAAACGTATCTGTGCTGGGAAGCACTGTATAAGATAATCTCACGGAAGCCTTCGTTCAATGCGACTTTAAATGCCACAGAAAGCGCCCATCGCTGACGACGCGGGATGCGCTTCACCCTCAAATCCCGCAAGAGCTGCTCTGCTCATCTGCCTGCTGCATCCACAGCAACTGCCGTATTCTCTGCCCACACGAGCTCATGGAGGAAAAGAGAGAAAGGAGGAAACGGCCGCACCCCTCACAGCCATCGTCCGCCAGCGATCAGCCGCACCAGTACGAGTTCGATGCCTGCCACTCTGTCGTGAGCGTCGACTCCATTGGCTCGCACAGCCTCGTCCAGCACGGCGGCCCAAGGCAGTATTACCAACACCGTTTCCAGGTGGCCCGAGACAAGGAGAAACAGAACAACTCGAAGGATCGAGTGCAGAAGGCTACGCCGCGTGCTCGCCATCGGGAGTCGAACAAGCTCAGCACGAAGGCCACGGAAAAGGCCAGGTGTGAGGAAGAGAAGGCCCAGAAGGAGACCTTTGTTGCGCTGTCTGTCGAAGCGGCCTCAGTGGAGAAAGCTATTTCTAATCTGGAACGGGCCATTGTTCAAGATGAGGCAGAAATTGAGAAACTGAAGGATAGGAAGCTGCAGGCATCGGCGGGCTCTTCCACGGCGCAAAACTGAACTTTCTTTTCCATAATCGCAGTTGACGTGTGCACTCTTGATGTGGGCATGCGTTGACTTGCACCGCAGCGAGAACGATTAAAGTGGGTGACGTTGCTCTGACCATCTTCAATAGCTTCTCGCCATTTCACTTGTCGGTGGCACTTCTGTGGGTGCCTCGACCTGTGTGAACCCAAATTCCTGGAAATCTATACATATCCCTGGAAAACAGTAGTATCTGGAGCACTGTGAAGCCTATACAAACAGTAAAGTAGAGCATACGAGGGCTACGCCCTCGTATGCTCTACTTTACTGTTTGTATAGGCTTCACAGTGAATGTGCACCTTACAGCGGTATAAAAGTCAACCATTAGCCTGATCTCGCCCTCAAACGCCGGCGGATGGAACGACTGCTTCGAAAAATCCAAGAAGATTCCAGCCCGTTGTCCAAGCAATAACCCCCTTTAGTGTACATTGTGTACATTCACACCATCTTATGGCAAAATGATATGAGAAAACAGCGGTGAGGCAAACCAGTTTTCACCGCGGACACTAATGTCCGCGGTGAAAACAAATTTTGTTGATGAATCAATCGTCCGTATTGATGCATCAAGGAAACTCGCAGCCAATCGAGCGTTCGAACGCTCTAAGATCCTCTTCCAACTTGGAAAGATGACTCGACGGACTATAGAATGCTTGTTCCATTCGTTTTTCTGGCGCGGGCTCTACTGGCACCACGATAAACTGCTCTGGGCATGGTTTTCTGATCTGTAAGACAGACACCACCTGCGAACAGATCTCAATACGGATCTCGGGGTTTCTCCTACTCCGATTTGTTTAGTTGATGAACTGATAGGAGTAAGGAGAATGAAACTCTAGTGAGTTGCCTGTATCATCTTTACTTCGATCATCAATGAAACGGAAACAACACAGCACATTTGTACCGCCTTCCCCATTACCTCACCCTCACCGAGTTGTAAAGTGATCTGGCACTGTCTTTCCTAGGCGAGAAACAACAGCGGGAAACACACTTTGGTAGAGCGGCACGTTTAAACCTTTGACCCAGAAGAGAAATAGCGTGCAACTACCAGTGCATAAACATCGCCATTGCCAGGAAAGGCTTTTGTTACTGCTTTCCAGAAATACCTATTGTCCATCTGTAGTATAGAGTGTACGATTCATCCGATTTCCCCGCTTTGTAATGTACAGAAAACACTCTAGAGTGGTGGAAAAAGGCGATCCCACATGAACTACTCCGTTCTTGATTGAATAAATCTGCAGCCAGCACGAAATTTCACATATGCGCCGCTTAGAGCACCCCTAATGGTCCGAGCAGATCTGCGTTCTACATTTCCCCAATTCTAAACCACAATTTGGCATTGGCGAGAGCGCACCTAATGGTACATGGTAAATTTTATACCAAATTACGTGTATAATCATTCACAACCGCCACGACGTACAAGTGTACAGAGTGTACTCCGACATATGTTACCATGCAAGAGCGTCGGCTCCTCACCCGTCTGTGTTAAAAACAACTTAGCCACATGCGCTGGCAACGGTGACACTACTGGGCGGATACCATACTTTAGTACCTCAACACGCCCCCTCGCACAGTAGTCACTGCTCTGCCGAGTATTCAGGTCTTACACGTGTTTCTGCGGACAACCCCTGGTCCTGTGATTTTCACGTTTTGCCTTAGCCAATCAAATTCAGACTTAATATTAAAGTAGTGCACCGGCCGGGAATCGAACCCGGGCGTGGGCTGGGCCCATAACCTGTTAAAAACAACTTAGCCACATGCGCTGGCAACGGTGACACTACTGGGCGGATACCATACTTTAGTACCTCAACAGTCTGCACCTCGCCTATGCCTACGCCGACCAGCTACCGCGCGTACGATCAACATGAGCACTTCTTCTTCAGATTCGGACGACGTACTGGCATATTTCAGCGAAACAGACGAAGCGATTGCAGTAAACGCAGTATCTTCTCTCACCACAGTCCTCTATCAGCCTAATCCCTACCGCGGAAGCGTTCCCACAAGTCGGAACATATCCAGAGGCCAATGTACTTGGTTCCGTGACTATCTGAGTTCTGCACCAATCTATCCAGCGGCCAAGTTCAGAAAGGTTTTCCGGCTGCCTCTCAAATTGTATTTCAAAGTACATGAAGAAGTTCTACAAGAAGAACCGCTTCTCAAACAACGCATGGATAGCGCAGGTGCTCCGGGGCACACCAAGCATCAGAAGGTTCTTGGTACTCTTCGTCGCCTGGCAACCGGGCTTTCATTCGATCAACTAGACGACATGGTGCGAATGTCACCGGAGAGTCAGCGGTACTATTTTACTGTTGTCATGCGGGCTATCTACCGTCGCTACGGACCGATGTATCTTAATCGCGAACCATCAATCAACGAATTGCGTGAGATTGAAAAGCAGTATGCCAATGCAGGATTTCCTGGTTGCATTGGATGCATAGACTGCATGCATCTGCACTGGAAAAACTGCCCCAAGGAACTGAAAGGCCAATATCACAACCCAAAAGACGGGAAGCTGGCTACAATGAGCTGTGAAGCGCTTTGCGTCCGAAACCTGTACTGCTGGCACTGGTTTCCAGGGCGATGTGGGACGAACAACGACATAACGGTTGTGGACAACAGTCCTCTGTTCATTGACATTATGTCTGGCCGGCGTCGTATGACGGTTCCCGAGGGGTACGAGGTTAATGGGGAGGTGCGGAGGGGTTTGCTGTACTATTTGGTCGACGGTATTTACCCGCAATGGTCCATATTCGTAGGACCTCAGCACGGCGCAGTCAACGAGCGACAGTCGTACATGACGAAGTGCCAAGAGTCGGTGAGGAAAGACATTGAACGTCTTTTTGGAGCCTTGCAAGGTCGATTCCGAATACTCAGACTGGAGAGCTTTGAATGGAGCGACGAACGTATAATTTTGATAAGCCAGGTTTGCATTATTCTTCATAACATGCTGGTTGTTATGGACCAGGGCGGGGATCTATCGGACGAGACGGATGTGGAGGAGGGAGCGACAAGCTTGGTCGAGGCATTTGCTGGGGAGGGTACATCGCTGGACGATGGATCCGGTCGGAGTGAACAGGACGGACTGGCGTCGGGTACGACTCACGTAACTTCTGGGCCACCCCATTTACTAAAGAGACAGGGTCTGGTGACCAGTGAAGAGGGCCATCGCAGCTTGTATAGCGCCCTGGCGCATCACCTGTGGACCAAACGCGGCAACCTTCATTAAACCCGGGATAAAGGTGGTGGAAACCCATCCAGAGCTCAGAGAGGTTCCAAATTGTTCACTGAAGCACCGTAAACCGAGCTCGCCTCCGAAGTCCCGAGAGACGAAGGACAACCATTGCTCAAGGATTTCTCCATGGGCGTGACCAACGTCCGTGGATACGCTACCACCAATGGAGGGCGCCGAAACTGGAACAGATACGGTGGTGCGATTTTCCGCCTCCCGCGTCCTGTGACTGCGTGCGCTCGTTTGCGGCGAAGTCCCGAGAGACGAAGGACAACCAGTGCTCAGGGATTTCTCCATGGGCGTGACCGACGTCCGTGGATACGCTGCCACCAATGGAGGGCGCCGAAACTGGAACAGATACGGTGGGGGCGGAGGTGGGGGGGGGGGGCGGCGGCGGCGGTGGTCCCAGTCCAAATGACGCCTTAATCATCATCATCCACGCCTTGCATGGAAGGCGTAGGCGTTTCCTTCGATGCCGTTCCCTCCGTACATTCCAACTTGCCCAGTTCTGCAGCCTGTGCCATCAGTCCTTCTAAACGCACATTCATCTCATCCGAACGCAAGTTCATGCGCTGCAGAATCTTGCAGTGCGATTGATGCGGCCTTCTTCTTACCAGCGGATGACGCATGCAACGCTTCCGTCATAGCGTCCACACTCCCCGAAACTTTAGACGCGTTGGGTTCCATCATATCCTCTGCCTTCCTCTTCTTTACTCCCGTCGGCCGAGACGAGGAAGGCGCCTCCATTTTCACGTTCCCTGACTGTACCTCGCTCGCGTCATCTCCCAGTGCCCCTCTCTCTGCTGGTCGATAGCCCGCCGCCGTCCGGGAGCTTCCCCCAACATGTGCAGAGAACTTCGGGCATGTCGAGAGCAGACGGATCGCCGGCAGGAATCGAATTGTAGACGCCAAACGTTCGCCGCCCTTCACCTTAACCTTATTCTTATTCCGATACAACAACATCACGTTCTTGACCGTGTCTTCCTCGCATTCTCCGGACGGAATACATGATCGATACAACTTGTCTGCCGCGAGATACTTCTGCGTAATCCGGGCCAACGTTCCCCAGCGGATATGTAAACTAGATGCACTACGCGGCCTGAAGAATTCAGATTGCTTCTCGAAATTCGCGCACACGCTCTGCCAGAAGGTCTCCGCATTTTGCTCCGCAGTAGCACTGGACGCAGAGATCCAGGCCCGCGCAAGAGCGAGGTCTTCATCGGCTGTGAAGTTCTTACCCCTTTGGGTTCCGTCGTTGTTGTTGTCACACATGGCGTGTGTGCGGGGGTTTCGTGATCGGGGCAAGAGTGGCTAGTGGTAGAGCTTAGAGGGAACGAGAGCCTCGTGTTGCAGGCAGATGAGAGCTTCGGGTGGCAGGTGGATGGCAACGGTAGGTGGGTGGCAAGGGGATGACAACGGCGGGTGACAATGGCGGGTGGCAGGGGGATGAGCGCGGCGGGTGGCAGGCAGGTGGATGAGCGAGGATTGGATAGGTAGATGAGCGGCGTGGGTAGGTGGATGCGCGGTTTGGGCAGGCGGATGATACCGGCAGGCGCGGGTGGCAGGGGGATGAGACCAGGGGGGTGAGACCAGGGGGGTGAGACCAGGGGGATGTGACCGGTAGGCGCGGGTGGGAAGGGGATGAGAGCGTATGGCGGTGCATCGCATCCGGCGGCGGGGAAGCGGAGCAGCTCTATTTCGGATCTATTCTTTCGCGCGAAAGCCGCAGGCATCGAAAGTCGAAGAACCGCCATGTGTCTTCCTGTGATTCGTTTCTTCATTTGCTATTGATGGCAAATGAAGTTGCAAATCGTACCGGATTTGGCACGCAGTTTACTACGGATGCCAAATATTTGGCTTTGGCATCAACCGATAGGTGTGTGTGCGTGCCACAATTCTGTGTGTGTGTGTGTGGATTTTGCGTGCCACAATTCTAAAAATGGTACGATTGTGGAAATCTGGCACGCCATTAGGGGTGCTCTTATGCACGGCGGCGCCACCCCAGAATCATAAAGGCTGCTCCTCGCAGAACCCTGTGGAACACATTCATCCCATAGTAAGACTAACAGATATCGACATCGGATATAGACCCAAAACTGGACAACTTGGATTCTGCCGCGCGTTGCCTTTTAGACACCAAGAAACCAGCCCAAGAACATTCTGCATTGGTAGGTTGCGCGGGACTGTGTGTTTCTTTGATATGATCATGCCTGGTGAGCGCGTTCCGGTTTCTTGTACTACAGTACTACGGAAACGGCGCAGATGTGGTACCACGTACGCGTTGTCTGCAGCAGAGCTGTGGGATGTGCGCGAGTGGGTTGCGTTCACAGCTTGGCAGTAGGCGTGGCAATCAGTTGAGCGCGTTTGGAGTTTTGAGGTGGTGGTGTAGTAGGACTCATGGTATTACACATATGGTATGGACATATGGTACTACAAGGACGTGGGTTGTGGGCTGTTGACTGTATTAAATGCGGCAAAATGCAGACGCGGTGATACGTTTCGGGCTGAAAAGCGTATTCTAGATGGCAGTTTGTGGGCTGTGCAAGGTGCAGGGGGAGACAAGTAGAAAAAAAAGAGACGGGGTTACGGTTGCCAGGGTAGGTGTCGACCCTAGGTACACGAAGTTTAGCTTCAACCTGGGGGACTACTAAACCACTGAGCTGCGCCACTGCGCTCCGTTCCACTGCATGCCGACCGACACGGTTGCACTACAATTTTAACCTGGTTCACGCTTCGACTGACGCTACTGCCACACCGGTTGTCAGCTGTACTGCAACTCGAGGGCGTGGCTGCGAATGCTAATTGCTACGTCGTTGGCGTCGTTGGCAGCATAGCTGCCGCGCCCTGTGTAAGCATCCGCTCAATTGTGAAGACAAGCACAGTAGCGCGGAAGTGCACTACCCGCGATAGTGCTGCAAACCATGTTTTACAGCGCTGTGGCGGATCGCGCATAGGCAGGCGAACTAGCACACACGCGGTTCCAATTCGCGCCAGCTCAGGTGCACTGACCAGTTCGCCTGCCTAATCCACAGTGGCGCCAGTGAAAGTCTTTCACCGATGTCGTTCTAGCTCAGCTACCATACACTTCTAGCATTGGTTGCATCAGTAGACATGCTCAGGTGCGGGCGGCAGTTGGCGGGCACAGCGATCCGGCCAGTATTCATTTGCTTTTTTGTCCGAAATCAATTTCTGTTCTTTTCGAGAATTCGTTACGGACCGTACGTACGCCGATATTCACGCCCGCATGTGCGCCGCCTGCGCCGCCTTGCCGTGACAACTGTACAGCCTGATATTCAAGGCTGCCACTGAGCACAAGCCCTTACATAGAGCCGCCTAGCCGACAGACCCGATCAACATCCCTTGCTCGTACGCCCACGCACGCGTGCGGCGGATGCAGGTATCTGAGGCGTGCCGTTATTTATGTACTACAGGGTGAGCCGACTGCCCCTGTTACGGGCAAAGGCAATGTGGAATCTTTTGGACGCGATGCAAACGTCGATGATCGCCTGGGCCGTGTTGAGCGCATATGCGCGGGAGTGAAAGACGGCAGTGATGTCCAGAACGAACAGGGTCGAAACGGCGCAGGCCGTTGTTGAATTCGTCTGTGATGTTCTGGTGACTGACGTGTGGGAAGTGGCGTTGTTTGCCGATGAGGAGGAGGAGGGCGAGGGCGATGGTAGTAGCACTGTGGTGATGATGGTCTTGTCGATTTATATAGAAGCGGTCGATCCCAGAAGCAGTGGATGGCCATGGGTGTGTTGCCGTACTGACCTACATATGGTAGCAGCCAATGTCGATGTGATCGGTCTGGTCGCCGGGACGCTTATGCACCAGACTTTATGCGAATATGAAGTGAATTAACTTATCCTACAATCGTTCATGCCCGGTTCCACCTACTAAAAGTACAACAACGTACCAGAACTGGCTGACTATCTCGCGCATATGACGAGATGTACTGTCACACCTGGCTTATACGGAAAGTACTTATACCGGCCATTGAGCAGCTCAAGTACGAGATGTAGAGCAACTATTGTAGCTAAACAGTGTACACCTTTACATGTGAGCTACACTAGCCTGGGGCAAGGCCGAACTGTAAGGAACGACCACAGACGAGTACCGGTACCGGTGGTAGAGTGCTGCACGTTTCATGCCGTACCTGAGCTATACGTTACTGTAGCCCGGTCAGGCTTCGTTTGACAGTTGAGCCCTCGCCAGTCGTGCCCTTATTCCAGTGGAAACGAGGCACCGCCATCCACGATTACATGGCACTACTAGGCAATGCAGCACGGTTGTAGCCATACCCGGGATGAACATCGTAAACTACATCCCGCAATTGTAGGATATCAGGTGCGCATCAGGTGCATGCGTTCAAAGCACAGTACTGGAGCAACAACGGCGTGGTTTGGACGAAGCTGACACACTTTCTCGAATAGGTTGAGCCCGAGACCCCAATACAGATGTGTAGCCATCAGGACCGTGGCTGTGACGTGAGCTTGTGCCATTGGTATGTCACGGCGGTCCAATACACACTACCTATTTGTATCCTGCTGTACTGCGCGTGCGAATACACATCACGCAGGATACGAGTAAGGGGTGGTGATCACGTCAGGTAGGTTCGCCGGCTCTATATCCAGTAATTGACTGGCGCACCGCGGCAGCCTTGAGCAACAGACATGCGATTGTCACGGCATGGCGGGGCAAATGCGCAAATGCGGGCGTGAATACAGGCGTACGTACGGTCCGTAACGTATTCTCCAAAAGAATCGATATTGATTAGCGTACGTACGGTCCGTAACCTATTCTAGGAAATAATCGAAATTGGTCTCGTACCAACGCAAATGAAAACGGTCAGCATCGCAGCGACATATCGCAGCGATCCTGGCCTGTTCTCAGGTGCCGTTTGCCGTAGCGAACGGCACCTGAAAAGGTCTCGGGCAGTATAGCCACCAATGCCGAAAGACAGCTGACCTAGAACAGCATCGGTGAACTACTTTCACCGACGCCACGCCACTGTGTGTGTAGGTGCACTTGCACGGCGGTGCCAATGCACCCAACTCGGACTTCTGCAGTGCTATCGCGGATAATGCGGTTATTCTCTACTGTACGTTGATATAATATAGATGCACTACACTGGTGTGGAGGCGACTCGCAGTTGAGTGAATATTCACGGAGGTCGTGGCAAGCAACCCGCGCTGCTGACAAGGATGAAACCGTAGAAATTGCAATTGGCAGCCACGCCCACCACCCAGCTGTGCTACAACTGACAACCGCTGTGGCAATGGTGCCAGTGGAAGCGTGCACCGCCTTTAAATTGGTGTGCAGGCGTGTCGGCCTGCATGCAGTGGTACGGCGCGCAGTGGCGCAGCTCAGTGGGTAAGCAATTAGGCCTCAAGTTGAAGCTCAGCTTCGTAATCCTTGGGTCGAACCTTATCCGAGCAACCGTAACCCCGTCTCTTTTTCTATTTTTCTCTTCTGCATCTTGCACTGCCTACAACTGCGACACAGAACACACCGTTCAGACCGACAGAAGTCACTGCGTCTGCATGTTGCCCACATCCATGCAATAAACATCCATCCTGCTACACCACAACCGGATACGTTCAGGCTGGATGCTATGTGAGCTCCAGCATCGTAGATTTCCACCACCCTAGATCGCAGAGCATTAGTCGGGCATGAAGTTGAAGTGATAACCAGCGCATATGCGCACAGAGAAATCTTCCTGTACAGCAAGTATTCCCCATTGGACCAAACTACATTACAAGCAGCTGCATGTCGTAGTTCTTCTGTGCTCATAAGGCTCATACTGTGGATGATCTTGCTGAATGAATAAGGAAATGAACTAGAGAAAGTTCTCAAACTGACGGCAAGCATATGGCCGAGTTCTCATCCAGCCACGAAATCACCAGTACGAAACAGTGCCTACAGCAAAGAACTGAGGCATGGCTTAAAATATAGTGGCCGCCATCACGCGGCAGCGCAGCCCACTGGATGGGGACGCAACAATCCAACAACTGCCATCACCGCATGTGACAGCATCGTGGTGGGAGCAGTTTTACAACATTGTCGTCTCTGGGATTTTGAAGATTGGGTTTTGGTCGTGGTCAAAGCCGGGCGACGCAACGCTTTTCCCAGCGGTGACGGACTGGATGTGTTTCTGAGGGAGTAAGTTCTTTTCGTCCCGCCGCACTACTCGCTCCCTGCGGTTTCCTATACTCCAGTTCCTTGATGTCTTCCTCATCATCCTTGATGGGTCGTTTCAGGTGGGAAATGGCGTTACGTATTGAGAAATATTCGAGAGGGGTACAATTAACTTCTTGATGGCCTTCTCGCGCTCCAAGTCCCCCTTCTCAGCAGCATCTCCCAACATCTTGTCGATTCTTAGTCATGAGGCAGCAGCGTACCCATCCTGGTGCTATCTTTCGCGTTTTTGTACTCCCCATTGCCCTGGGTCGACTGCAGACGACGTTAGTTGTTGGGGTTGCGGTATTTCCTTATATAAAGTTCTATATGCTTCGAAGAATGCCATGAAATGCCCTGAGCAGTACGCCCAGTTTTCCTTACTTATTGCAGACGAGCGCAGATCGAGAGCACTACATCATGTACAGACCCGGTCTATACGGGCCTCCGAGGCGGTATTGTCCTGCTTCGTCTGTTTCTTCGTCAAGGAAATCATTGTGGCGACTTCAATGCACACTGCTTCCATTCTCCGTGCCCAAAAAATGATACTTGGGTGCAGGCGCGGAAGAAGTGGTTTTGAATGCTAACTTCGAGACTCTGCTTCGCACGAACTGGACTGGAAAGTACATCCTGTAGGTGTAAAAGAGAGGAAATGAGCAATGCGTAACTCGATTGGCATAGAACCAACGTCGCAGTTTCTACTCACAAGTTCGAAGGCGATTGGTACAACCGATAGAAAGAGACCGGCAAGTTGCTGGTACCATTACATCTGTTGCTGGGCGCAACAGATCCAACACTCGGAGCCCCTCTCCCCCTTCAGGCCATTTCCCTCCTCAGTGTAAAAGCTACTATGGTCATAGCAAAGTTATCCGCGGCCGTAATCTCACAAAGACCGTGCGTTCATATCGCTGCCATTGGAACCGGCACTCCACATTGACTATTTTTCACGTGAAGGACGGCTCCTCTATCCTCCCCGCACAAAATGGTTCCTTCCGTTCCCCCGCAGCAGCTCAATACGTTTCAGCAACAATGAACCCGAAACCAATCGGGGTTCACAACAGCGGAATATACCGCACCTGGTGGGTTACGCAGTAAGACCACTTGATCCCTACGGCAGTGCGGAGGCACGTACGAGGTTTGGATTACGTTCACAGCGTGGCAGTAGGCGTGGAAATTAGTCGAGCTCGTTGGGAGTTTCTGAGGGTGTGATGTAGCAGGACTTATGGTATTACACTCATGGTATAGACATATGTTACTGCACGGTCGTGGGCTGTGGGCTGTGGACTCTGTTTACTGGTACTACACGGTCGTGTGCTGTGGGCTGTTGACTCTGTTGACTGTATGCGGTAAAAAGGAGACGCGGTGATACTTTTCGGGCTGAAAAGCGTATTCTGGATGGCAGTTTGTGGGCTGTGCAAGGTGTAGGGGGAGTAAAACAGACAAAAAGAGACGGGGTTACGGTTGCCAGGGTAGGTGTCGACCCTAGGTACACGAAGTTTAGCTTCAACCTGGGGGACTACTAAACCACTGAGCTGCGCCACTGCGCTCCGTTCCACTGCATGCCGACCGACACGGTTGCACTACAATTTTAACCTGGTTCACGCTTCGACTGACGCTACTGCCACACCGGTTGTCAGCTGTACTGCAACTCGAGGGCGTGGCTGCGAATGCTAATTGCTACGTCGTTGGCGTCGTTGGCAGCATAGCTGCCGCGCCCTGTGTAAGCATCCGCTCAATTGTGAAGACAAGCACAGTAGCGCGGAAGTGCACTACCCGCGATAGTGCTGCAAACCATGTTTTACAGCGCTGTGGCGGATCGCGCATAGGCAGGCGAACTAGCACACACGCGGTTCCAATTCGCGCCAGCTCAGGTGCACTGACCAGTTCGCCTGCCTAATCCACAGTGGCGCCAGTGAAAGTCTTTCACCGATGTCGTTCTAGCTCAGCTACCATACACTTCTAGCATTGGTTGCATCAGTAGACATGCTCAGGTGCGGGCGGCAGTTGGCGGGCACAGCGATCCGGCCAGTATTCATTTGCTTTTTTGTCCGAAATCAATTTCTGTTCTTTTCGAGAATTCGTTACGGACCGTACGTACGCCGATATTCACGCCCGCATGTGCGCCGCCTGCGCCGCCTTGCCGTGACAACTGTACAGCCTGATATTCAAGGCTGCCACTGAGCACAAGCCCTTACATAGAGCCGCCTAGCCGACAGACCCGATCAACATCCCTTGCTCGTACGCCCACGCACGCGTGCGGCGGATGCAGGTATCTGAGGCGTGCCGTTATTTATGTACTACAGGGTGAGCCGACTGCCCCTGTTACGGGCAAAGGCAATGTGGAATCTTTTGGACGCGATGCAAACGTCGATGATCGCCTGGGCCGTGTTGAGCGCATATGCGCGGGAGTGAAAGACGGCAGTGATGTCCAGAACGAACAGGGTCGAAACGGCGCAGGCCGTTGTTGAATTCGTCTGTGATGTTCTGGTGACTGACGTGTGGGAAGTGGCGTTGTTTGCCGATGAGGAGGAGGAGGGCGAGGGCGATGGTAGTAGCACTGTGGTGATGATGGTCTTGTCGATTTATATAGAAGCGGTCGATCCCAGAAGCAGTGGATGGCCATGGGTGTGTTGCCGTACTGACCTACATATGGTAGCAGCCAATGTCGATGTGATCGGTCTGGTCGCCGGGACGCTTATGCACCAGACTTTATGCGAATATGAAGTGAATTAACTTATCCTACAATCGTTCATGCCCGGTTCCACCTACTAAAAGTACAACAACGTACCAGAACTGGCTGACTATCTCGCGCATATGACGAGATGTACTGTCACACCTGGCTTATACGGAAAGTACTTATACCGGCCATTGAGCAGCTCAAGTACGAGATGTAGAGCAACTATTGTAGCTAAACAGTGTACACCTTTACATGTGAGCTACACTAGCCTGGGGCAAGGCCGAACTGTAAGGAACGACCACAGACGAGTACCGGTACCGGTGGTAGAGTGCTGCACGTTTCATGCCGTACCTGAGCTATACGTTACTGTAGCCCGGTCAGGCTTCGTTTGACAGTTGAGCCCTCGCCAGTCGTGCCCTTATTCCAGTGGAAACGAGGCACCGCCATCCACGATTACATGGCACTACTAGGCAATGCAGCACGGTTGTAGCCATACCCGGGATGAACATCGTAAACTACATCCCGCAATTGTAGGATATCAGGTGCGCATCAGGTGCATGCGTTCAAAGCACAGTACTGGAGCAACAACGGCGTGGTTTGGACGAAGCTGACACACTTTCTCGAATAGGTTGAGCCCGAGACCCCAATACAGATGTGTAGCCATCAGGACCGTGGCTGTGACGTGAGCTTGTGCCATTGGTATGTCACGGCGGTCCAATACACACTACCTATTTGTATCCTGCTGTACTGCGCGTGCGAATACACATCACGCAGGATACGAGTAAGGGGTGGTGATCACGTCAGGTAGGTTCGCCGGCTCTATATCCAGTAATTGACTGGCGCACCGCGGCAGCCTTGAGCAACAGACATGCGATTGTCACGGCATGGCGGGGCAAATGCGCAAATGCGGGCGTGAATACAGGCGTACGTACGGTCCGTAACGTATTCTCCAAAAGAATCGATATTGATTAGCGTACGTACGGTCCGTAACCTATTCTAGGAAATAATCGAAATTGGTCTCGTACCAACGCAAATGAAAACGGTCAGCATCGCAGCGACATATCGCAGCGATCCTGGCCTGTTCTCAGGTGCCGTTTGCCGTAGCGAACGGCACCTGAAAAGGTCTCGGGCAGTATAGCCACCAATGCCGAAAGACAGCTGACCTAGAACAGCATCGGTGAACTACTTTCACCGACGCCACGCCACTGTGTGTGTAGGTGCACTTGCACGGCGGTGCCAATGCACCCAACTCGGACTTCTGCAGTGCTATCGCGGATAATGCGGTTATTCTCTACTGTACGTTGATATAATATAGATGCACTACACTGGTGTGGAGGCGACTCGCAGTTGAGTGAATATTCACGGAGGTCGTGGCAAGCAACCCGCGCTGCTGACAAGGATGAAACCGTAGAAATTGCAATTGGCAGCCACGCCCACCACCCAGCTGTGCTACAACTGACAACCGCTGTGGCAATGGTGCCAGTGGAAGCGTGCACCGCCTTTAAATTGGTGTGCAGGCGTGTCGGCCTGCATGCAGTGGTACGGCGCGCAGTGGCGCAGCTCAGTGGGTAAGCAATTAGGCCTCAAGTTGAAGCTCAGCTTCGTAATCCTTGGGTCGAACCTTATCCGAGCAACCGTAACCCCGTCTCTTTTTCTATTTTTCTCTTCTGCATCTTGCACTGCCTACAACTGCGACACAGAACACACCGTTCAGACCGACAGAAGTCACTGCGTCTGCATGTTGCCCACATCCATGCAATAAACATCCATCCTGCTACACCACAACCGGATACGTTCAGGCTGGATGCTATGTGAGCTCCAGCATCGTAGATTTCCACCACCCTAGATCGCAGAGCATTAGTCGGGCATGAAGTTGAAGTGATAACCAGCGCATATGCGCACAGAGAAATCTTCCTGTACAGCAAGTATTCCCCATTGGACCAAACTACATTACAAGCAGCTGCATGTCGTAGTTCTTCTGTGCTCATAAGGCTCATACTGTGGATGATCTTGCTGAATGAATAAGGAAATGAACTAGAGAAAGTTCTCAAACTGACGGCAAGCATATGGCCGAGTTCTCATCCAGCCACGAAATCACCAGTACGAAACAGTGCCTACAGCAAAGAACTGAGGCATGGCTTAAAATATAGTGGCCGCCATCACGCGGCAGCGCAGCCCACTGGATGAACAAGGTTCTTCACGACAGTGATGCACAAGCACTATTCCGGCGTCTAACCATGCTTTTTTGTATAGAAATAGCTCATATTGTGAGTTCTTTCTAATATTTCTTTCAGTCTGAACGAAAGTTCTATTCCTCGTTTGGGCTATTCGTATCTGTTCCTTCTCAGCGACCGCTGCCAACTTTCTACAAGTAGAGAGCATACTCCCCATAAATCTCCTTCTGGTTACCGAACCACATTCAACAACACCGAGCAAGCGACAACTCAACAGAAAAGAAAAATGTGTTCGCACCACCACCACCACCACCATCACAACCAGTACCAATTCCAT
The DNA here is from genome assembly GCA_032358295.1 of Pterothamnion heteromorphum. Lineage (NCBI taxonomy): Eukaryota > Rhodophyta > Florideophyceae > Ceramiales > Ceramiaceae > Pterothamnion > Pterothamnion heteromorphum. The sequence goes on along the minus strand of JAULBV010194379.1, from coordinate 980 downwards.
GAAACCGATTCCGTCACTCACGTTAACGGAATAGGCTCCAGCAGCCTTGCTGTGCATGGGGCCCCCAAAAACTAAGCCGATCATTGCGGTTGCCTGGTGCGGGAAAGTGTGAAGAGTACCAGCGCGCACAACAACATGCATGGCGCAACAGCGAAAGAACGCAGGCGAGAGACAAAGAGAGTATGCGAGAAGGCCGCAGACAGGGAGCGGAAGGGAAGAGAATGGGCCATGACGGACAGTTTCGTGGCTCTCTCTGATGAAAACTACCCGATGAATGAAGCGATGAAGAAACTGCAGCAAGCCATTGCCGAGGACGAGTTGGAAATTGAGATGCTGGAAAAGAGGAGGAAGCACTGTCATGGGCATTGGCATTCGTTGACGAATCCGGTAGCGAGTAGAGGAGTTCTTAGCTATACAGTCTTCGCATTCTGAACGACCAAGCTCTTTGCTAGTCCTGGACGGCGACGATTGATCAAATGTAATAGCCAGTGCACCTGATGCTACCAATATTGGACCAAACCTGCCCCTAATGGAACCACTGCTACAGAATGGGACCAATGCTCATGACTGAGGGATTGGAGCGACGGTGCTCTGTAAAGACGTGATTGAGGTTGACTGCGAGGTTCACTTCCAAGTGCGAGGTTCAGCGCGAGCCGTGACTGCGAGGTTCACTTCCAAGTGCGAGGTTCAGCGCGAGCCGCCTGCAACTGTGCTCCGAGGGAGGATGGGGTACGGGAGGCACATCAGTGTAGACGAAGCGAGACTAAACAGATGGGTCTGTTTCATGGCATTTGATGCAAGGTAATTTTGACCTGCGAGCGCGACGAGCGGGTACGAAAGGCCAAACCAGTGCATATGCGTGCAAATTACCATATGCTCTGAAAGCAGCGCAGTACGTATAGATGTAGAATAAAACAAAGCGGTTGTTTACTGTGTCGATGCGATGAGGAGAGAGATAGAAAGTAGTATCCAAACTTGTC
>JAULBV010194269.1:0-19789 GCA_032358295.1 Pterothamnion heteromorphum | reverse complement strand
AACTTTGGCATAATGGAACTGGAGTTCTTGCTTGCACCAAAACTCTTCTTACTTCTAAAATTTTAATTTGAAATATATCAGCATCGGGGCCAAATAATGATCAGGCACAAATAGAAGATCAGAAAATTTATTAAAATTTGGGATTTCGGCGTGCACGACCCCCCAAATTTTATATCCATATCGCATTACCGACTGAACCGTTCATTTGAGAGCCATTTTGATGCTTTCAAACGAAAGTTTACCGCCTTTTCCATCCGTAATAGTTCCGCGCCAACAAAGGAAGTTGGGACGCCTTTCTGGCCACGACGGCCAACATCGCCGTTCCACTGAATCGACCTGCGGTAACCCGGGCTACACCATGGTCTCTAATCACCGCCAACTGGAACTCGCCGTCCAAGACGTCCGTCTCCATGGAAAATCCATTCGCGCGGCCGCTCGCGTGCGCTGCGTGAAGTACACCACGCTCCACACTCGCCTCAAACGAGGAACATCCCTCGAAGGAGAGAAGGAGACCAGAGGCCGAAAGCCGGTTCTCACACCCGACGAGGAACTGGTCATCGAAGAGACCTTTTTGGAGTTCGCAAGCAATGGCTTGCCGCTACCCAGAGATCAGATGCTGCTCTGCATTGCAACTTTCATCAAAGCGCTTCCAGAATCCCGGCGCGATGCCATGCCGTTCCGTGACGGAGTTCCTGGTCCTGATTTCCTCCGTTCGTTTCTCCGCCGACATCCCAACATTTCGCTTCGGCGCCGCGCGGCATTGGAGAAGACCCGACAGGTTGCTATGTCGCCAACAAATCTAGCCGCTCATTTTGCAAGGCTTCAGAAGCTCTACGACGTCTACGAGATCAAGAGCCCGAGTCAGGTGTTTAACCTGGACGAGTCAGGAATCTCAACACGTCCATCTGAGCGTGGGAAAGCTAAGGCTGCAGTAGGTGTGAAGAACAGACAGAACGCCATATCGCTGGCGTTTGCTTCGAATGCAGAACACATCACTCTAATGCCAGTCGTTTCGGCTGATGGGAGATGCTGGACACCAGTTGCGATTCTCAACGGCGCCTGCCAGAAGTTCCGCAAACGCCCGTCCGGCGCCGTCGAAACACCCCACTCGTTTCTACCGCCCGGCACTATTCTTGCGTACCGAGATCCGTCCAGCATGACAATGGAAATCTTCGATCGGTGGGCTGCGCACTTCATCAACGAAACGAAGGTGCTACGTGAAACGCATGGGAAGCTGCTTCTCACCCTCGACGGGTTTAGTGGGCACGTCGGGTTAAAAACCCTGCTTAGTCTACGAGACAACGGCATCGTTGTTTTAGTTCTTCCGGCCCACACAAGCCACCGTTTACAAGTTTTGGATTATACGGTGTTCAGTCCTTTTAAGACGAAGCTTCGACGTGCAATGGATGAGCGTCTGATTGCAACTAGTGGGACAGGGAGGAACGATGTATATACACTGTGTGAGCTCATTCACAAAGCGTACCGCGAAGCGCTAACATACAACAACATTGTGACCGGCTTTCATAGTTGCGGTTTGTGGTCGCTAAACGGTGGCGGGTGTGATGCTGGTGTTATCCGGGAGCAAGACATCTCCAACCGTGAGGGATGTGACACTGTGTCCGAGGCATTTGAGTCCTACAAGCAACTGTATGATGCGTTTGTAAGATCGCGAAGAGCACTACATTCTGATGGGGATGTACTGGAGAACGGGCATTTGAATACAAGGAGCGGTCTGCTGCTGACGCATGATCAGGTTTTGAGCGCATTACGTGCTCGTGAGGAGGCGCGGGAGGAACAGCGTGCACAACAGGAACAGCGCGCTGCAAGCCGTGAGGAGGGACGGGAGCGTAGGGTTGCAGAAGCAGAACAACGGCGCCTGCAACGTGAGGAAAGCGTCCGGGCAAGAGAAGCGGTGCTTGAATGGGATGGTCGACGGGGTTCGAGATGGGGGCAATTGAAACACAGTCGCCAGAATCGGAGGCATCTGGCTCGGATGCGTCGCGGACACCCAACCGGAGGCGAGCAGGGTGGCACGCCCGGAAATAATTAAAAAATGCTGTCGATTGCTCCGACCTGATCCAGTTTAAGGCCGTTTTGTGTCTCTTTACAGACTACCCGCAAAATGTCATAATTTTAAACTAATTTGAGAAGGGTTCATGCCACGGGGATCATACTTCACCCCTGGTTAATGCTCGGCCTCACGGTTCGATGGAATCGTCCGTAACCGCTCTACGACAACCCAAATGTACTTTTTCACTTAATTCATTACTCACTGATCACGATTTTGACCAGTCCTGATACACCGATAAGGATGGCTGGTGTACTGTACACCGATAAGGATGGCTGGTGTACGGTACACCGATACGAACGGCTGGTGTACGGTGCACCGATACGGACGGCCGGTGTACGGTACACCGACAAGCCTAGTCGGTGTACTGTACACCGTTACAGTTACCTGCAGTTTTACGAACGACACGAGTTCCTGTACATCTCGTTGGTCATCGACACCGTAACTGTTACCTCGCGTACAGTTACTAATTGGTAAGAACCGATTGCCCCTTTCCGGTTCCCCGCCTCTGACAACTTACTCACCACGTGGCATGTTGTGGCACACACCAGCCTCGACCTGACGTAGTCTCTGTACTGAAAATGCCAAACATGTTTAGGTCCGGCGCAGATATCAAGATTAAATATAAATATATATTAAATTATGAATGAAAGCTTCCACTGTGGGGGTGGGAACTTCCCACCCCCACACCTGGTCAACTCTTCCCTCCCCCTTGAAGGGGGAGGGAACAGTTGACCAGGTGTACACGTTGTACACCTAATGTGCAACTACAGTGAGACAACTTGTGCCATGAGCACCGGCGTCGTTGTGCGGCTTGCACGCATCCACCCGAATGGACACAAGACGTCGGAAAGCGAAGGCTTACGCAGCATCCGACATAGCTTGAAAGGCATTAAGGTTCATTCAAGCGAGGGTACAGATCCCTGGTAATTACTGTAAGGCATAATTTCTAGTACAGTACAGTTGAATAAGTAACCTCACCGTACTAATAGTGTGGCATTCGTTCCGTAACTTCCAACCATGGACACTCCGGTTTCTACCCACACGAGTAACTGTTTTACGGAAATATTCTAAATTGGGGATTGCATGGATGGGTTTAGGTACATATTGTATACATATTCCCGCGTGGCCTAGCCGAATCACCGCCGCGCCGCCCGGCCAAGGCGGTGTGCGGATATACTGGACCCAAGCCCCAATGGTGGTCGTACCGAAAAATCGAAAAAATGTACTGAAAATAGAGTCTGTCGCGACGTACAGTCCTAAATATAATGTACGTAAATGGAGGAGGGCACGCGCCGGGTGTATGCACATGTAACTCACAGACCATCTTACCACACGTATAGCTAATGTAAGTACATACACCACACGTGTATTGCGAATGTAAGTACACACCCCGCTGGGGAGCAGTACACTATCCTGCGCCCGCGCGACCGGCACGAACGCTCGTATCTTATCCTTGGATCAACTCGCACGACCAGGCTCGACGACCCATCTTCCTGTCCGCCCATGCGGCGCCGTATCTTATCCGTGGATGAGCACGCACGACCAGGCTCGTCGCTCCCACTTCCTGTCCGCCCATGCGTCGCCGCCGACGGCAGAGCTCTCCGTGTCTGGCCTGCGCAACTTCACGAGCATCCAGCTCATCCCAACTATCGAAGCCCCGCCGCCGCCACCGCCTCCGCCACGTTCTTCTAGCGCTGATCACGCACCTGACGCACCCCGACACTACCCCGTGCCGCTGGCCGCTGGCCGAACTGTCGTCGGCCACGCCCTTTATGACCTCGCTCCTTGTGGACACGTCTTCGACCGACGCGCCTGTCTTGTCGCCCCTGCGGCCCTTCTGTGGCTCCTCGGCTGCACGTGCAACGCACGCTATGTACACGCGCGCTTGCACGACCTGCGGCCCTACTTGCTCGTCCCGTCCCATTTCTTCGTGGCGGGCGCCGACGCGGCGTCCAACCTGTGCGCGCTGCACGCCGCTTTGAAGGCCGTTATCGGGCGCGGGGTATAAAAGCGGCGGCGCGGACGCGGCGCCGCGCCGCTGCATCGCAGCCCGAGCCCAGCGCCACGGCCAGACGCGCCCGCACACATCCGTCCAGCCACGCCGCGCCCGCGCCTGTACAGGTTTCCCATCTGGAGCGGTGTACGCCGCCGTCACGCCTTGTCTCGCCGTCTCCCGGGGTTCCCTATTTGCCGGGCTTCGCTCCCTGCGTCATGACCACCCGTCTGGCCGCGCTCCCGCCGTCCGTGCATCTCCCGTCCCGGTCCCCGACCCCGTCCCCGTCCCCCGCCGTCCCCTTCCCGTCCATGGCCACCCCGCACGCCGCGCCCGCGCCGGTGCCCGCCCCGCCGTCCCCACCCGCCGCCGCCACCGCCGCCGCCGCCGCCTCCTCCCGCATGCCCGAGCCCACCGTCTTCTCCGCCCTGTCCGACGCCAAGCCCGGCACCATCCCGTTCCTCGTGCGCATGCCCGACGGCCTCAGCACGCAGGTCCCGCTCCCGGCAGACTCCACCGTGGACGACCTCGCCGCCGCGCTCAACCGCCACCCCGCCGATCCGTCCTTCCGTCTCACCTTCGGCAACGCCGACCTCGACCCCACCGCCTCGCTGCTGGACACCAACGTCGTCGACGCCTACGAACACGCCGGCTCGCTGCTGCAGGTCATTGCCGCGTCCCACTCCGACGCCGCCACCAAGGCCGCCGCGCTCGACTCGGTCTGTGCCGTCGTCGAGTCCATCTCCAACGGCATCAAGGACATGGAGGCCCTATGCGCCGTGGCCATGCCGCACACCGACACCCCTTCCACCCCGCCGCCCGAGCCCGCTTCCGCCGCCCTCGCCCCGCCCGCCTCGCCGTCCGCCCTGGCCTACAGCCTTTCCAAGCGTCTGCCAAACCTCTTCTCGCCGCCGCCGCCCTGCGCGACCCCTCGCGCGACCCGCCGCGCTAACCCCCACGCGACGACCCGCCGCGCCCGCCCGACCAGCCCAGCCTCACCAGCATCCGCGACGCCCGCCGCCGCGCCCGCGCCGCCGCCGAGACCTCCCCGCCGGCCTCCGCGGCCCATCGCGCCGCTGAGGAGATCACTATTGGCCACTCCACTGATGTCATGCCGTTGCCCACCGACCTCAACGAACCGCAAACCCACCCCGCTGTGAACCGCTCCGCCCCGCCGCAGCTCATGCTGGCAAACTCCGGAAACCCGTTGCGGAAAATGCCGTTGCCGCGCGCATGCCGCCGCACATCTACGCCCGCCGCGATCATCTGGCGCACGGTGATGTAGAGTCGAGCCGCTCCTGTCTACTGTTCTGGCAGCACTGACTCCACGCCTCCCGCACCTCGTGGTAGTGCTGCGGGGCTGATGTGGGCGGCCATCTCAGTCAGGGGCACCGCGACCGCACGGACGCAGAAGTGCGACAGCTGTCGCAGAGTCGAACCTAGCTTCGACTTTTCGTGCCCGAAGCGCTCAAGGTCCTCGTCCACATGTAAAGTACCACCTCCACTATCAGAGGCATGGTTTCCTCACCACCTCCGCCCTTTTATTGTTTACTTATCACCCAATCCTGATCCACAGACATTCGCCCACCACTCCTCACCGTCAGATATTACTGTGGAGAATCTGCATTGTTTCTAAACTTCTTCGGTTTCCTCCGCACTCTCTTCCTCGGTAGTGCTTGGCTGGTATGATCCGGCGGCGGCTCCGCAGGTGCTTGGCTGGCTTGCTCCGGCGGCGGATCTGCAACATCCGATAAAGGCTGCTGTTCATCCCGCTCTTCCAATGACGGCAACATGTCACCGATATTATCGGTTCTTGCCAACTGAACTTGTGGAAGGCCGAGTTCAACTTCATTCTCAGTGGGACGCGTAACCATCGCACTTGACGGTTCCAATGATCGCTTCAGAAATTCCCTTCCATATCGGTAGCGCCTGATAGAATCCTTTCCATGTAGTAACACGTTTCGATCTTCTTCCGTCCTTGCCACGACATCCGTATCTATTTTATTCAAGCAACTATCTTGGGTGCCGTTGAACAGAATAGAAAGTATGTTAACCGGATCAACAAACCCACAAACCCGAAATGGGTAAGATCCCGAGATGACCACGATATCATTTCGGTCCATTCGGATGAGGGAACCTTTGGAAAGGTCGGCTATAGATATAACCCTCTGCCCATCGCGCAGTTCAGGCCGCACCGACACCAGCGTGGTACCGTAGCAGTATAGAAGGCGGAAGGAACCTGGTTCGTCGACAAAATGCTGTACATGCGCACATACCTCCTCGCAAGATATAGCCAAGCCGGTTTCGGCTGTCCCGTACTGCTCTTGAAGACCTTGCAGGGAGGAAACGGGATTCGGTAGGCGAAATACTCTTGACTTCATTGATCCCGTGAACTTTGTAGATTCCACAATATCAGACCACCCTCTGGTTCCTGAGAAGTATGTAGAGAATTCGTGCATATTGTCCTCGGTAATCGTGCGAATTAGATCGAAGGGCGGGGAGCGAAACAATACCTGAAACCCTGACATTTTGAAGCTTGGATGGTAGCGGGTGGCGTGGGGGGGGGGGGTGGGGGATGGTCGTCCAGGTGGATGTCGTGCCAGAAGTATGGCTGCCTGCCTTCGAGATGGCTGAGGTATGTTTCAGCCCGATCCTGGATATCGGGCTAGGAAATTGGATGGTCCGTCGCTTTTTTGTTTTAATTTCCTTATGTCCCCCCCTAATTTTATGCCTCCGGTCGGTAATTGAATTCGACCGGAGGCATAACATGGGTGCCGCCGACGGCGCATCGCCGCCCAACCCCACCACACACGGTGCTGCCATGCGCAGCCCCGGCGAACGCCATTCACTTTTCGCTGCTCTGTCTGCTCGTCTCCTTCCTCAACCTCAACCTCCTCCCGCCATCAGCTCTCGCGACGCACGCGACTCCATGCTGAACCTCGGCGTATCTGGCGAGGGATACGTACAGTCCACAACAACACGATGTACTACGTGCTGCGATTGGGCGCGCCGCCCAATCTGGGTACGATGCACTCGCAGACAACACGGCGGTGTTCGCGCCAATGCATGCCACGGGGCTGGCTGCGACGCAGTGCATGTACGTCCAATGCAACTCGCGACTGCCCTGGGTTGTTAGCGCCTGAATTGGGCGGGGCGGGCGGCATGGTGGTCGTGGTCTTTGCATCGCACTTCGCGAGACAGGCGCGAATCAACGACGAGGTGCTATACGATTTGCTTACGCGGCGCGTGGAGGTCGACGCTGCCACGCCCGCACGCGCGTGTTTGTGGCTGAACTGACGGGGCGGGGCCGCGCCCGCGGTGGTGCGCGCGCTCCTGAATTGCCGAGCGTCCGCGCGCGGAAGTGCGGAAGCGCTGAGGTCGGCAGACATTGTGGGCGCGGACGTGGCGACGTCGGGGACCCGCGGGTCAGGCGGGACGACGACGTGGACGGAGCGCGTGAGACGCTCGGGTTCGACATTGAGTCGTGTGTGTTGGACCACGCGGGCGGAGCCATGCGGTTCGGCGGCTGCTGGGCGCACCGCGGTGCTGTGGACGGCGTTGTGGCGTTTGCGCACGACTGTTTCGCATGACGGCCACGAAGGGTTTACTGCAAGACGCGGGCTTATGGTGGGGAGCACGGGGACGCAGTGTGAGATGGAATGATTATCGGACTGGGCCATTTTGCATTGGTTTACGTGAACATGTGCAGCTGGAAGATGGGTCCCAGTCGAGTGGGGCGGTTCTTCTTTTTATTCACTGTCGTCCTCTTCCCCGTCTTCGTCTTCTTCATTTTGGTTGCGGTTGGATCGGGAAAGTGGACCTGGTGGGGCACTTATTTCTTCATCGACTTGAACTTCAGCGGAGACGTAGTCCTCGATGGACCCCCGTACCAGACGCACCTTCTGAAGCAGGCGAGTACGACTGCTCATTTGTATGTGCCCGCCACCTGACTGCTTTCGTAGAACATTGAGCAGGACATCTGCGGCTTGCAGAGCGTCATCTGCATTAAATGGGCCGGTTCCTCGAAGCCTCTGAACGGAGTTCGCAGTGGACCGTGCCGTGGTCTTTGGCTTCAGCGTGCCTTTTTCCTTGAGATATTCATAGAATGGATTCCATTTTCCCTTGAGGGTGTGAACGGTTTCGCTGAGCACGCGGTTTACTTCTTCACATTCCATCATTCCAGCCGTGGTTATGTGCCCCTGACTCCACTTCAGCACCCCTCTCGCTTCCAAGCGCTGAAGGTCATCAAGCACATTGCTTTTCCCGATATTTTTCGTTCCTTTCAGTAGACGCCGAAGGGTTGTTCCGGGCTTCGAAATTTCTGAGACCAACTTGGCCCCGGCCCCGTACAGAAAATGACGCTTCACCTTCACACGTCCTGAGTCGTAGTCAGGGAGAAAGTTGCGAACAATTTCGTTGTTAGACGTTCCCTCCGGTAGCGTGCAGATGAAGTTGTATAGCATTACCATCTGAGCAACGAGGCCCCACTCATTGGTAACCTGTTCCCTCAGCTGTATTTTACGCACAATGGCTTCGGTCGGGCCGGTATCCTCCTGTGAGGCGACGATCGATGCGGGTATGAACGTCATGTTGAATATAGCGGCTAGTGTCCTGTGGGTCCCACCGACCACAGTGTCGTTAAACACGTTCACCGGCTCATGCACACGGAACCCGTGTGTCCATACATCGTCGATGATCCACCCTAGCCTCTTGTGGTTCGGGAATCTTCCGAATTCCGACAAAGAAATGTCCCCGGGGTGTCTGAAAGTCACCATATCGTCTTGTTGCCCTTGTGCCGAATGTTGCGGAAGTGACTTGGACGACGATACGGGTGTGCCACTTCATCCGGATAGAACATTGAAAAACAATCATGTCGTTCAGTACACATTTCATTGAGAATATCTTTCGTATGACTTACAGTTCCGGTTACATTGTTTCCTACATATTACGGTACATTACAGTAAACGTCCAGTATGAGGGACAGATGGAAGCCTGTTTTGAGCGGCATCGCCACTGAGTGTTTGGGAGGGCATATACAAGCGTTGCAAACTTGATCAGAGCGCTACAAACTTCGCGGAACGCTGGGTGCAGACCAGTACAGCAATTGCAGAATACTGAGCTGTTGGCCATGACAGGGGGGGGGGGCTTTATCTTGCATCATACTGCGAAGGCACCAAACATGTAAAATTATATGGAAGAGTTCTCGGTTCTGTTCCGGAAAGGAAACGAGGCTCACCGCCGACAGAGAAGGAAGGGAGCGGCTGCCATTAAATTATGTACACTGCCATTGGTAAAGGTCCCATCCAGTTTTTGAAGCTTCTGTACGGTTGGCGCTGAACGCTACGAGAGTCAGTACTGACTCTTATCGCGAGCGTGGTCCGGCTTCTAAAAGTCCCCCTTATTCCCTGTTAATTACTACTTAGACACGTGTCAGTACTGCCCGTATACGGATAAAGCATAATGTGGGATCAGTACTGACCCCATACTACATTATCATGTAGTATGGGGTCAGTACTGATCCCCATATTACGCTTATGGATGCATAGCTCAATCGGACGTTTATGGAACTCCACTTTACCAATTAGCGAATGGAACATCAAAGATGAGACCGTTCTTTGTTCTCATTCTCTTCATCTAATTGAACTATTTTGGCGTTTCTCAATACGCAAGATATTCCAGCATGTGCTGCGCCCGTGTCTCTATCCTAAACCACCGCAATCGCCGAAGTCCATCCTCATGCTGCGCTGCATCCGCTTGCTGCCCAGCGCACGATGACCCCATGTCATGTAGCCTACAGCCTGTCTCTCATTCTGAGGGACTACGGACGACTCGGCCGCCTCTTCCCGGCCCCACCGGAAGATCATCCCCATCCTGTTATTCACCATGCCCACATTCCATGGCCACGTCCGTGTCCAAACACATCCACCCCCTCCCCACCCCCTCCACCCGGACCCATACCCGTATGCACACCCACACCCGCATCCGCAAGCCCATTTACCTGTGCGCCCGTATCCGCACTTCCACAACCTCTCCGAACCGAACCACACGAGGAATTGCGCAACTCCTGGTGACATCGTCGTTCCGCTATTCTGCACGGTGCACACGCATATTGTCGCCTGCCGCGGTCTCAAGCTCTGCTCATTCATCCTCATCCGGAAGGCCTCGTTCGTCACACACTGGATTGACCGCGTCGTCTAGCTCATTTCTCCTCCCGGGCGACCTTGATACCCCACGTCGACGACGCTAGCGTCGTCGACGTCGAAGTCAATAGCTATTGACTTGACGTGAGATCGGCCAACTGTTTCTGAATCTCTGCAGACTTCTTGCGCAGCATCTCAATTTGCAGCATCCTGGGTTGTGCGTCGGAAAACTTGCTTGAGGAAGTACGGTTTGCCGAGGGTGTTTTTCTCTGCCGGTACTGCAGTCTTGCTCTCTTGGGCTGTGAAGCCTCCACGACAGTACCGTCGAGCTCAATAACGTCATCACGTCCTCTCTTACGAAAACCTCCTTGCTTGCGCATCCATGCTGGCTTTGAAGTGTACTGCCTGCCATGCATACTCTCCGAACGCGAAATGTTCGCATGGTCCATTGCATCTATACTCTGAAGAGTATTAACAACCTCAACGATATCCAACCCCTTCCGATTGGTGAGAAGGTAGTTCGGAAGGCCTTTCACCCTAGAATGCATTGATTCACAAATGTTTGTGTCCCAGAACACATTGTTGTGCGTATGTGCGCGTGACGTGCCTCTGCAATCCACAAACCAGAGAGCTCGAGCAACTTGATTCCTTTGCAGCCAATCTGAGAACGATTCCCATTTGCCACCCAAGCGTCGCATTTCTTCAAGAGCGGCAGAGACGGACTCGTGAGATTTCACGTTCCTCGTCCCTACAGCCCAAATGTACGTTGATGTGTCTTGCAAGATATTGCACTTTTCCATGACAATGCGCTTCGCGTGGACATCGCAACCATACATTAGTCGTTCTATGTAAGTCCACGCGGAAGCACTGCGAAATTTCTCACTGAGCACTTGTCCGAGCGCAAGTGCGTATGTGGTCTCAAAGTCAGTTGCCATGGACAGTTGCCGGGCTCCAGTACACAGCAGTGGGTCTCCCATGCCGAAAGACACCAATTTGTCCACCAGCATCGCGAACATCTTCTTACGAGCGCCGAGCGTCTTTCGGGAGGCAAGTTGGCGCATGACTGCAAACATTTTGCCTGTGGCGTCGTCTTTCGCCATGATCGTATTCATCTCGAAGTTGACATCTTCGTCGTAAGATGCCACGATCCCAAACGTGCCATCGCAGCCGAAGCGAGGCCGAGAGGCACACTTCTCCAGCAGGCCTTCATTGCAGAGAATGATGGACACTCCTACTTGCTCACGTTGCGGCCGCTCCTCGTCGAGACCTCTCTCATCAGATATTGACATGATGTATCCCTCCCCTCCCGGAGCTGATCTTGTAATCTTCCAATTGGCCAGTAGAGCTTGCAATGACCGGCCGAAAGGGTACAGCTCACAGTTCAGCCTGTAGCGCATCTTCAGGATAGACGACAATGGGGCTTTGGAGCCCAGGCGCTCCTCGATATTCTGTGCAATTGCGGCGGTGGTGGTGTTTGGGTTCGAGAGCAACATATCCCTGGTAATCGCGCGGACGCTGTCCGGAGGCGGGCAGGCCACAGGCCATGTGTGTGCATGAACACCACTCCCAATAACCACAACCCATGATATGGACCCATCTTTTTCCATGGCAAACAAGTAATGATACTCCACCTGGCAGGGCAGTTTTCGAAGCCTCGGTGCTTCTTGCGCGTGAACAGGGCGGGTACAGAATTGGCCGTTGTGGGAAGCTCGGTATGGAGGGCAGTTGGTAGCATCAGTTGCGGACTTGGGGAAGTTACCTTGCCTGCTCTCTGCAACTAACTTTGCGACAAGACGAGGGCATGCCCCCTGAAGACGGGCAGGGAGCTTAACGAGAGAACATTTCCGTGGGTTGGTCAGGCCGGGTGTTCCGAAAAGGTCACAGCCAATGAAATCGGGTAGCTTCGATGAAAGATGGGTCCCGTCGCGGGAATATTCCCTTCCAACCCGAAAAGTCCAGTTCGGGCAACGCCGCTGCCTGTCCCTTCCAATATGGTAAGCCTCCAGCTGGTTGTAATCCGTTGTGTGTCCGAAGTGCTTGCATGCTACTGGGAATGCATTTTGAGCGTAGAAGAACACCTGTACAGCGAGGTTGTGGCTTTCTTGTTCCGCAGAGGTTACTTCACACTGTACTCCATCTTCAGTTTCGTTATCCGGTTTGGTCGAGTCCATCCACAAACCACTGTGGGGAAGAGAACACTTGGGTGCATTGTAGGGGCAGACCTTTAAACCAGAACACGCATATGTTCTCCGAACCACTGAGACACCCTGTTCGAAAATGTTCACTGTAGATTGCCGTTCTGCTTTCCTTCTGAGGGAGTACGGGCTCCTATTGATGAAGTCCTCAATACTGTCCGTGTACCCGTCCAAATTCATGAATGAGGCAAACCCACTCTCGCCAGTCGGCATGTAAATGGGTGGGGCGGCACACGTCACGACATGCTTAGCGGACAGGTTTCTTGTGATGTTGTAAACCCCAGTGACTGCATGGAACGAGAACATCTTTTGCGCAATGGTTTGATCGAGGTCCACGGACACATTGGGAAGCTTGTCTTGTTGACGTTGACATTCAGGGATACTGTAATCCCAAACTGGGTTCACTGTAGGTATGGGTAAAGAACACGTCGGAGATGTAGAATGGGAAGTAGAATCGGTTGGTGAGTCGGGGGATGGAGAGAGAAGGTCAATTATACTGACCATAATGAGGGGGGTGCGCTCCGCTCTGTGCAAAGCTGCAAGTGAAGGGGGAGGTGGTGGGTGCAGGGAAGGTGGCGGAGATCAGAGAGGGTGATGGTGTTCTTTGGGCAGAGAAGTTCCTCGTTTCTCGATTTATGTAGAACATGACATGAAGAACCATTCCACTTGTGTAAAAAGTCAATTATGCATCGGTCCGTTTCAACTTTGACGACAGAGCATGATTGTATGTAAGACGCTGTACAAGTTTCTGGACGTTACGGTAGCTCCCGAAAACTAGTTTTCACTGGTCATCGAAGTGGTGAAAATTAATTCCCTCAGAACATGATAAAAAGGTAGAATTATGGCATTTATAGACTGGCAGAATGGAGGTACAGTAAGAGTTCACAGCGTAGAAACGAAGAGACACGCCGTACACAACCTGTACAAGTATCTTACCGGTACCGTTAACGGTAATTACTTCCCCCTCCCATTACTGTCCCGGACTATGGAGAAGGGCAGAGGACACCGATACATCAGATATTTTACAAACGGACACCACCCTTTATCCGGCAGGAAAACGGTATCGCGCGAATTGCGCTTTACTTCAGGGATCATAGTGTGCAAAACCCACCCTCGTACTCTTTTCCCCGGGTTGGCCGCCATGGGCAAAGACGCGAAAAGCATGCATCACCTGGTAGCATATTTCACACAGCCGCGCGGTCTTCACTGTTCCTGACGGGCTGCGATGTGCAATGTCGGGGCCGACGTCCGACGTCGGCCCCGAAGAGCCTGCGACCGACTCGGTCGCAGGCTCTTCAGTGGAAGAATATTTACATATCTTCTCTAGAGTTGAGGGTGTAGCTTAAATCATATGTGGCAATGGAAGTAAATCCTAGTATTGCATACGGGTTTTGCACCTCCTCCACTACGATGTAATTCAGCATTTCTTGAAGTGAGTCCGAACCGAATGAAATATAAAGAAAATAAAAGTCCTTCCTATTACGAAGTACTGGACAACGGCACCACCCCGCCTGGCACTGTTCCCAGCGATATCTATAACTCCGCACTCCTCCCCCATCACTCTTAAACGCTTCGCATATGTGCTGGCATCCAAAGATGTAGCGCCCTGGAAATAGTTGGATATGGCGTTGACGAAAACATTCCCAGACACAAAGCATTGAGACCGAATGTGCACACGCTGCGACGCGCTGCAAGGCGCGTACTCTCGTCAACGATGGCGCGTCCTGCGACGCGTGGTCGTCCTTGCGCCACAGCTTCGGCGCGAGGAACGAACTACAACATCCGCAGGCACACCGCGTCGGTGTGCCCACACGCGGGCACCACTCCACCATTGCTCCTCAAGTCCCTTCGTTGTTCAGTGATCCGACGGGGCGACCAAAACATGTGCCCCGAACACAGTACGGGTGGAGGCGCTCTGCAGGTCATCATGCACCGGCGGGTCTAGGTTCCAGTAGCCCGTGCGACGGAGGGGGTTATGAAAATTCGCTCACCCGCGGTGGTCTTACTAACACGGGAGGAAGTGTGCCAATCCGGTCGCCTTGCGTATCTTGCGGGCGTACCATGGTGGTGCGCCACAACGCGATCTCGACTCGACGTGCGGACATTACGCTGTGAGTTCCTCATCAGCTTCGAGTGCGGTGCCGTTGTCGGGATGCAATACTGAAGCGCAGCGCCTGCTGGCGCCGACTTGTCCTAGAAGGACGATGACTCTCCTGGTGACGCCTAGAAACACGGCACCACTCTCATGATGATCCAGGGAATAAGGGAAGGGAAGAAGAATGGAAACGGAAAAGGAATGATGACAAGAAGGGAAGAAGGATGAGAATAGAGAAGGAACCCGATTCGACTTGACCAGTGCCACACTCGCCACCCCCCTCCTCACGACCCGACGTCCCGACGGGGAGAAACCGCCAACACGGGAGACCAGCTGTTACCACAACCTGTTTGCCAAGTGATAGCAGAGTTGAAGGTGATGCGAGTCGCATCTGCTTTGCCCAGTATCTAGAAATGGACTCTTCCGGCACGTTCTCGCGCGGCTCCCTACTTGGCTCGTAGTCGCACTCCCACTGCAGCTTGAACTCCTTCGTGCCGTCGTCGCGTTCCCGATGGGCCAAGATCTTATTGAACACCCACGTGGGACCCTCTTTGCGTTCTCCTCTGATATCTGCCCGGGTTGCAACACGAGAAGGTTCGATCGGAACTGCCGAAGCCGGATCCGAGCGTGCTCTGCGTGCAAAGCACTCCAATGAATCCGCGTGGATACAGAAGTACGCACTCAGGCGTTCGAGTCCTGCTTTCCAGGTCGCAGACAGAGCGTAGGCACGCGCGCGTGGTGAGCAGGGTGTAAGACCTGCACGCACGTACCACAAAAGTTACCCAGAACGCAAAAAGACGTACAATGTCAAACCAGCCACGGGGTGAGTAGCAACACAGAACATGGTTTAGTGGGCACGCGCTCTTAACGCGGGCCAATACTTACCGTACAAACGGCACGGCAGTGCGACGAAGAGGTGAGACTAAGACGCCGCGCGGTAGCTCGAGTAGCGGTACCGGTGATGCTAGACGCTGGAACGAGGCGCACGTAGAATTAGACCAGGAGGACTTAACTTTTAATTTGGGGTGGGCCAGGTGTGAGGTAAGTAAGTACATCCTCGCCTAGCCTACTGTTAAGTCCACTGACCATGCACATTACACGTTCCCACCCACACGTGTTTTGTCACGGCGCATTGCCGTCCACAGTTCCCGTCGCGCTCTACACGTGTCGTTCCGCGCGTTGTGCTTACACCGCCAGTCATGCTCGCACTCGCATTGCTGTGCGCCACGCATGCACTCGCACCGCGCCCTGCATGCCCATGCATGCCACCTTGACACCTCCGCCACGTTGCTCACCTGTCCGAGCATCCCGCCAGTGGTTGCCTGTCTCCCAGAGCGGAGGGATCGTGCATTGCACTACATGCTCGAGCACACACGAAGCGATTCACCGACAAGCGCTCAACGACGTCGCCACGCTGGATGAGCACGTTGTTGGTCTTGTCCACCTCAAGGATGCGGAAGGGACCGGCCACCTCATGCGTGAGCTTGTCGTGCTTCTTGGCTCCATCGTTGGTGTCCAGGAAGACCGACTCGCGGACTTGCAGCTTGCGCGCTCGCCTCACCCGTTTGTCGACGTCCTTCTTGTACCGCGCCTGCGTCTTCTTCAACGACATCTTGGCCTTGCCAATAGCGTTCTGAAGGCGGCGGTGGAAGTCAGCCTTCGGCTCGGAGTTCTTCCGTCGTCCGGGCTTGTACGCCACAGACATATGTCTGTGGCACAAGGCCCTCGCGTACACGCACCAGTCGGCAGGGTGATTTTTGAAGGAACAGTGGAGCATCACGGTCAAGGTGCGATTGAAGCGCTCCGCCTGGCCGTTGGCCTGTGGATAATACGTGGTCGTGAAGAATTTGTGGACACTCAACCACTGGCAGACGCTCTGGAAGAACAAGCTCACGAACGGCGGTCCATAATGGACCGCTGCGCTAGCTCTTGTCGGACAACGAGGAGTGTGTGTTGAATTATGATACTTGAACACCCTCTCCTCAAGAAACGCCAAGTACAAGTTCCGGGGCTATTGGGTGCACTCTGCATAGCACCCCGTCCTCATCCTCGAATAAGCAAGTGTACTTGCGTCCAACCTGCGTGGTCAGGGCGTTTTGACAGAAATATTCAGGTCCTTGTTCCTCCAGGATCTCCGCTCGCGTCAAGGATGCCGGGAGATTGGCACCCCGCTCTGGGGCATCGTCATCGTCTCGATGTTCCAGACGGCCCCGACTATGGCGTCACGGGCATCAGCAATCAGGTCCATTGCGTCGTCATCCTCATCTTCCTCCGTCGCCGGCAACGGGAAGAAGGACTTGTCTTCCCACGCGCTTATGCGTGTGCCGTCGTTCACTAGTGACGGGCGAACGAGTGGCGTCACTCGATTAGGCTCGTCACTCTTCTTCTTGGCCACCGCGTCCTCGCGGATGGTCACCGACTTCTTCTTCTTCTTCAAGAAGAAGAAGAAGTCGGTGACCATCATATCACTTCATGAAGTCGCGCCAAAGCGCGCGACCAACTTGGTCGCGCGCTTTGGCGCGACTTCATGAAGTGATACTGAAGTGCTTGATGCATCAAGCACTTCAGCATCTCTTGCACACCGGCCCGTGAGGACATTGACCAAGGCCATGGTCAGGTGCGGGTACTCTTGGAAGGTCGGCAGCTTGTTGTCAACCTCTTGGTTCTCTGCCGCCTCCGGCTGCGGAACCCTTGACAGCGCGTCCAGCACTTGATGGACGCGACCCGGACCGTAGATGATGTCATAGTCGAACTACGTGAGACGGAGTCTCCATCTCATCAGACGACCAGTGGTGTCATTCAATGCCATCATCATCCATCGCAAGGTCAGGTCGTCAGTGCGCACGAGGAATTGCGCGCCCTCCTCGTACCGACGCAGCGTCAAGATGGCCCACACAACCGCGTAGCACTCGCGCTCCGTCGCGGAGTACTTCCGCTTGGCCGAGTTCAACGTGTTCGACCAGTACCCAACCGTGGCCCACTACGAGTTGGCTTCTCATCGCCTTTTTGCTGAAGAAGGACGAGCCTCTTCTCTCTCATTCGGCCCGCCACGCGTTGCGTGCCAACTGAGAGGAAGGAGGCTGCGGGGCCTCCCTCTGACAAGGATGAGCCTGCGCCGTCAAGTCTACTCACGCTAAGAGGTCATCGAAGAACAACAAATCGATGAATTCTGCAGACCATTGCAACGAATCAATTCGGTCAGACAGACTCGCGGTTCTTCGAGGACGACGACGGCACTTTGTGTCGCGCACATCCCCGGGAAGAAGGACCCATGCAAGTGGTATGGTTGGCATTCATCCGTCATCGCGTTCTTCCTCGCTTACAAGCTTGGTCAGGTGGTGGCTCCAGAGAAACGGTCCGACTTCGTAGGGCGATTTGTCATGGAGATTGGGAAGGCGAAGGTTTCGCTGGAGGCAACCCAAGCTCGGTACAAGAAGGAATGCGATAAGAGGATTCGGAGAGCGCGCAGTATGAAGGTGGGCGAAGCGGTGTACCTTTACACGAACGACGACGGAGAGACAAGAAGCGTTACCAGCTGGCGCATCAAGTGCCTGTTGCTGCCGGTCTATTGGAAGCCGGTATCATGGAAGTGGCGAAGAACAACACGGTCGTGATCCAACGCGGCGATGTTGTTGAGAAGATCACCGAGTATTGTCTTATTTCTGTGGTGGCGATGAAGTAAAACGAAGTACAAGTGCTCCTGTGATAGCCATGAAGGTCGAGTTCTTGGAAGAATGGAACTAGCGCCTTGGCGTGCAATAATTGGCATCACAGCTTATATCTGGCGGGGCTTGGTGGAGATGGAGAGGCGGGTTGAGTATGAAGACTACTGAATACGTGTTGTCCTGGATAACCGCAAAATTGTGTACCTTAACTGATGCTTTGGTTTCAGCCAATGAAAAATTATAAAATGGTAAATGCCTCCAGGGGGCCCCCGCGATAACGCGTTCTCGCAATTAATTTCTGCGTGACCTCGGTCATCTGGCACACGTGTACAGCCTCATTGTATGATCGATTGCGCAAGGCATGCTACACGCATGCTCTTCCCGTCTCATCATCAGAACGTACAGTCCGCAACTATACACGTATTACAAAAACCAATTGCTTGCTCCCCCCGACTCCTAGACAACCGCGAATCGAACCCGCGACCATTCAAATAAAAACTACGGATTCCACGACTTAGCCGCTTCCACTGTGAGTTCTTACATGAACGAAGGAAGTGCAGGTATAAGTACCGAAAGGTAGAAAGGTGGCTTTGCGACTGACTTGCCAGCCGCTATCTGGAACACTGCTGGTTATCGAAGAACATGCGAAGCGCGTCGCATCACGCTGCCGCCGCTCTATCGCATCAACACACTTATTAGAGTTTCGGCAGAGTTTGAGCTACACCATCTGGTCGAGCGTAGCCGAAGCTATTCTCGCGCGTACCCCTTCCCTTACTGTAGACACTACATTCCGCATACCTACTTGAATATCTGCTGCTCGGTATGATGTACGTCCCCAAGAACCATTGATAAACGATTCCATTCGCGAGCCGCTGCAACTGTGCCCCGTCCTTCGCCGCGGTGGGAGTCTCCATGTCCCCACGCCCACGCCTCGCCTCTGCCGCGTCACCTCTGCCACGCATGTCGAAGTCTCCGTGCTGTGCGTCTTGCGCCACGTCTCCTAACTCGCCCTGCGCGACGTGCGAGATATTCATTGCCTGCGCCCTTGCGCATTGCCCTCTGCTTGCCTTATCTGCGTCGCGTGTCATGGCGTCCTCTCTCACCGCATGCGCCCCTTCCTGGCCCGCTGCGTTTGCGCCGCTCTCCATTGCTGTGTTCTGTCCAGCGCGCGCGTTTGGCAGTGTTCCCGTGCGCACCGTTTCGCTCGCCGCGCGCGCCGCCCTGATGCTGCCGCTTGTCGTGCGGGTCACTCACTTCGCGCGCGCTTTCTACAGATTCGTCATCTCCGCTCGGGCATGTCTTTCCGCTGGCCGCCGCGCGGCCGCGCACGCGAACATTAGACAGGGCATGCATCTTCGATATACGGTGTCGGTGTCGGCAATCTCCACCTCGAACGCCACATCTACGGCCGTGCCGACCGGCACGGCGCGGTGGCACACGTCACGCCCGCCCGCCACGTCGCCTCATCAGATACCTCAGGTATCATACCTGTACTGCCTGCAGTAGTGTCTTTACAATACACCCATGTGTACTGTACTTTCGGTTCTGTGGTGTATAGTTCGACTTTTGTCGTCTTTTGCTATTCGTAAGGTTACGTCAGGGACTTGCACACGAACGCGAGATAAACCCG
>JAULBV010194158.1:0-19841 GCA_032358295.1 Pterothamnion heteromorphum | reverse complement strand
GAGTCTTTCGGGCCGTGCTGTGTTGCCCGGCGGGAGCGACACTCTACTCAAAAATCGCCTCAGCGCAAGATCTTTTGATGAGGTTTTTAGATTAATTGTGACTAATCGACGGAAACCCCTACTCTATAAAGGTTTCCAGCCTTCACTTTTTTATCAATTTAAGGACGTTTTATGAACTCTACCGGGAAATCAAAACACATTTGTGCAATTCGGCCCATTTCAACGCTCTAAATCAGCTGGCTTTAATAAGCTCGAACACCCCTTAAGAGAGGTCATCTGTCGTCAACAAGCGAAAGCCTTCTCTAATGTAAGCATATCCCGACCAAACGAGAAAAACTCCCGAAACTGCTACGGGGATTTGCGGGGAAAATGGAAACCACTTGAGCATGATCCAACCGAGAACGACCATCTGTGTTACTGTGCAAATTTTACCAGTCCAATGAGGCCGAATAGGCACGCGACGGCGTGCTTGATAAATAATAACAATCCCTCCAAGGATAATAATGTCTCGCGCTATCACAAGCCCTCCAAACCAGACTGGAATAGACCAGTTATTCTCCCCCCATGGCACAAGAGTCAACGTGACGACCCCCGAAAGAAGCAGAGTCTTATCGGCAATTGGATCAAGAAAGGCCCCCAGTTTAGTGCGCTGGTTATAACGACGAGCAATCGCTCCATCTACGCCATCCGACACCGCAGCCACAATATAGGTCAATACAGCAATCCAGCGCAAAAACTCACGAGGCTCTCCCAGCTCAACAGTACGACCGTAGGCAACTGCCAAATAAATAAACAGTGGCACGAGCAAAAGGCGTATGACGGTGATGTAACTGGCGAGCGTCATCTAGTGGTTAGTGTAGTAAATCCTCTTCCTAATGAAAGACAAGCACTCACATTTCTCATTTTGATACATAAATCGAATCCTTTTCTCTCACATCGATATCAGCCCCCAAAAGATCCTCGGCCTCTGGAAAATCTACGAGGTTGATTTCAACGACCGCGTCAGCCGGAGTAAAGATGCCCGCTCCGTCTAGCCAGCGGCGGGCCCTAGAGACTTGATCGGCCTGGCTACTTTCGACAGAATCATTGCCCGTTTTGTTCTTTATCGGCGAAAATTCTTCCGCGCGATCAGCCTCCAAAATGAGTGGATTCTTCGCAAAAGGAAGCGCATCGAAGACAAAGGTTTCAAATTTCACCGCATTAGCGACCTCTGGAACTACCAGCTCCTCCTCATTCATAAAAGGAACCTTCTTCTCTGCACGATGATAAGGCAGATCAAAGTCTCCCCCGTCAAACTGCTCCAGAAAATCACGTCGGATCATATGAATCGCTGGGCTACCAGCACGATAGCGCAAACGCCCATCAGCCTCACGCTCTTCTGCCTTTTCAGCAGGCAGATCCGAATACTCCACGACCCCCAACTTCCCCTCTGCCAATACAAAATTACCTAAGCCCTCATAGGGATCACGCTTCAAAAAACAACGGCTCGACATATCAGACTCCCGCAAAGCGTGTAATCCAATAAACAACGGGTCCACAATCGAGCTCAACGGATTATCAACTTGGAAGTATGACAAATGCTCCACCCCCAACGAACGCATTTTTTCAACTGCCCCCGAATCATTCAACGCCTGAATACTCCCCCCATGACCATTAGGAGAAAACGCCAAACTATCAGCACTCGACACCAACAAGCGCCCCTCAAAATCCGTAGCCGGCATCACCCCTTGCACAAAGAAGTCCACCCCACTCAAACCGAAATAATCATGCTCCTTAAAAAATGATACCGTCGCCTCATAGTTGAGTGGACTGCACATAACAAACCACGGGATCCTCGTTTCATACTTCCGCTCAAAGCCCAATAAGCGCTCCGCAAAAAGCTGAAACAAACTCTTCCCCTTTATTGGACTCGTCGGGAAAGTCCCCTTCGGCCCCTCGAAGCCCAAACGTGTCCCCTGTCCTCCCGCAACGGTGAACGCCGCCACCTTACCATCTCGCACCAAACTCTTACCCAGAGCACTCGCTTGCGCATAAAGAACCTCCTGCTCTGCCCCCTCCGGCACCAAAGGAAAATAACTCGCCGGGCCATAATCGCCCCCTCCTTCCGCCTCAACCGGCCCATCAATACACTGCTCAATCGCCACACTCAACTCATCCCAATTCAGCTCATCTAACTGCCTTGTTAACTCATCACTTTTTTCTAAAAAACGGGCGAGATAATCACGTTGGATTTGTTCTTGATTCTTCATAATGTGAAAATTTACTCAACCTTACCTCAATGGATCTAGGTTATTCGGCCAAAAAAAAGACCCTACCGAATTGGCAGAGTCTTTAGAAATTTCATCCTTTATTATAAGATGTAAAAGGATTCTTCTTAGAATTGGTAATTCAAGTAGAAGTTAAACTGACCTCCCTTATCAGCCAAATCGTCATCATCAGGAGTCACAAGAGGAATGGCATAGTCGATCGCCAAAGGCCCAAACGGTAAATTCAAGCGCAGACCAAGGCCAGCGTCTCCATAGATATTGGACACGTCCAGATCCCAAGGCCCCTTATTAACAACACCCCAGTCCGTGAATGCCGCGCCTCGGATATTTTGGTAAATTGGGAAAGTCACCTCCGCACTTACGAAGGCCGAAGTCTGACCACCAAGCGGCTCTCCTGAAGCAGCATCGCGTGGACCGCCAGCCTCATTGCGGCCAATGTCACGGAACTCAAAGCCACGCAAATTTCGTGATCCACCAAGGAACTGACGCTCAAAAATTGGGACCTCATCACCACTAGAGAAGCTATCCACCGTCGTAAAGCGCGCATTCAGGTTGAAGATCATATCCCACTGCAACTGCCAGTGTTTCGTGCCGCCCAGCTCAACCGTGTAAGTATTCACATCTCCACCGAGACCAGCAACCGTCAACCCCGCATTAAAGCGGTGACCATCACGCGGCATGATATTGCTATCGCGACTATCGTAAACATACTTCAAGCCCGCAGAACTACGGACGTATGACCCATCCTCAGCCTGGTAAGCCGCAGAAGCAGCAGAATCGACATCGATTTTAATCTTCTCCAAACGATACTCGGCCTTCAAATACGCACGACGCCCCAGAGGCTTCCGGATAAAGACCGCACCACCAAATTCGCCTTGGTCATACTCATTACTATAATAAGTCGCACTACGGTAGAAAAGCTCACCACCAAGAGCTAAACGACGACCCATGAACCAAGGCTCAACTAGAGAAATGCTAACATCCTGACGCTCCGCACCCAATCGAATATCAGCACTGAATCGCTGACCACCACCTGTAAAGTTCCACGGATTAAACAAATTAAAGTTCGACTGCTCAAGGTTCACATAACCCATAATGCTATCGATTGAGCTAAACCCGACACCGAAACTAATCGAGCCCGTCTTCTTCTCACTCACCAAAATATTCACATCACGGTATCCCGTCTGAAGGCTAGGAGACGTCGTTACATCAACCCCCTCAAAGTAATCCAAATTCTGCAAACGTTTCCGAGTCGTCTCCACATCCACCGAGTTAAAGTTAGAACCCGGGCGAAGCGGCACCTCACGGCGAATCACCTTATCCTGCGACTTCGTATTGCCCTGAATATTCACGCGACCCACCTTATAGCGAGCGCCCTCCACCACTTTATACAAAATGTTCAATTGGTTTCCATCAACCTCACGGATATCCGCCACCACCTGCGCATCTGCATAACCACGAGATCCATAGTAGCTCCGAATCATTCGCTTATCATCCTCAACCTTTTTCGCTGAGTAGGTATTGCCATTAACTAGGCTCAATCCCGGCATCAACTCCGCACCTTTGAAAACTGTAATTTTACTAAACCCGATTCCATTCACCGTGTACTTAGCACCCTCGTTCACTGGGAAGATCAAATCCGCACGACCTTTTCCAACCTGGTTACGCTGTGGGTGACCCACCTTCGCCTTATAGTATCCCTTATTGCGGTAATGCTGATTCAACTTTTGCACATCCACCTCCAACATATTGGAATCAATCTTTCCCGACTTCGTCAAAAAGGAAAAAATACCCTTCTGCTTCGTCACCAAAACCCGCTTCAACTCAGGACGCGTAATCTGTTGGTTTCCGTGAAACTGAATCTTCCTCACCTCACTCTTCATCCCCTCATTCACTGAGAAAATAAGATCTTGGTAGCCTTCACGCTCCGTCGCCTGCATCCGGTGGTCAATCCCGACATCAGGATAACCATATGAACGATACAACTCCTGAATCTTTCGCTTCGCCGCTAAGATCTCCCCATCCGACAGCGTCCCGCCACCCTTAATCTCCGAATCCTTACGTAACTTCTTATCAGAAAAAACCGTATTCCCCTCAAATCCGACTCCACTAAAACCAGGCTTCGTATTCACCGAAACAATCATCTTCACTGTATTTCCTGGAGCCTCATCAGCCAGCATCCGCACATCATCCACCAGCTCACTATCAAAGAGACTACGGATATCTTGGTCGATCGCCTCATAGTCAAACGTCTGCCCTGGACGGATCTTCATGTGGTTACGCAAACGCGCTTCATCCACCGTCTTCGCTCCCTCATATTGGAACTCCACACTCGAAATCTTCTTCCCTTGAAAGTCCTGCGCACCCGCCTGACCAAAGCCAAAAAATGCCGTCGCTAGACTCAGCAAAAATAAAAAGCGAACCCCCGAAAAACGCAAAGAAATCTGATTCATAAAAAATAAAGTTAAATAGACACGAATGACCAGCACCATAAAACCCATCAAAAGCCCCTAAAGTCAAGCCTTCAGACCCGAAATTTCTTGGCAGAACGCCCACTTTCCTCTCTTCTAAACCCATGTCCAACGACACTCCAGACCTCTTCGCACAACCAGAAAACAATACGCCCGAAAAAAGCGAACCCACCTCAGAAGAACAACGCCTCCTCCATCTCCGCGCAGAACTCCACCGCCACAACACCCTCTACTACCAAAACGCCCAACCCGAAATCTCCGACCCCGAATTCGATCAACTTCTCAACGAACTCAAAAAACTCGAAGAAGCCCACCCCCAGTTCCACGACCCCAACTCCCCCACCCAACGCGTCGGCGGCGCACCCCTCGACGGCTTCGAGACACGCGCCCACCTTCGCCCGATGCTCTCCATCGAGGACATTCACGAACTCAAACCCGAAGAACTCACCGCCCTCCAACAAGACGCTCCAGACACTCTCAAATCCGCCAACCTCCAAGACTGGCTCGACCGCTTCAACCGCACCCTCCCCAGCGGCCAAAGCGGCGCCTTCCCGCTAAGCATCGAACCCAAAATCGACGGCGTCGCCATCACCATCATCTACCGCGACCGCCAACTCTCCTACGCTCTCACCCGAGGCGACGGCACCCACGGTGACGACGTCACCCAAAACGTCCGCACCATTAAAAACATCCCCCTCACCCTCCCCGAAAGCGCCCCCGACCTTTTCGAAGTCCGAGGCGAAATCTTCATGCCCAACGCTGCCTTCGTCAAACTCAACGAACAACGCGAAGCCGACGGCGAACAGCTCTTTGTCAACCCCCGCAACGCCACCGCCGGCACCCTCAAACAACTCGACCCAAAGCTCGTCGCCGCCCGCCCCCTCGACTGCATCTTCCACTCCTACGGCGAAATCTCCGACCTCCAATTCCCATCCATGGGCGACTTCCAGACCACGCTAAAAAGCTACGGCCTCCCCCACTCCGCCTGGTTCAAAATCATCGATACCCCCGAACAACTTCACCAAGCGATCACCGACCTCGACATCGCCCGCCACGAATTCCCCTACGCCACCGACGGAGCCGTCATCAAGGTCAACAACCTCGCCCTCCACGACCAACTCGGCAGCACCGCCAAATTCCCCCGCTGGGCCTGCGCCTACAAATTCCTCCCCGAGCAAAAAGAAACCATCCTCCGCGAAATCACCGTCCAAGTCGGCCGCACCGGTAAACTTACCCCAGTCGCCGAACTCGAACCCGTATTCGTCTCTGGCACCACCGTCGCCCGCGCCACCCTCCACAACCAATCCGAAATCACCGACAAAGACATCCACCTCGGCGACACTGTCCTCATCGAAAAAGCAGGCGAAATCATCCCCGCCGTCATCAAAGTCAACAAAGACCATCGCCCGAAAGACGCCCAACCCTACGACCTCCTAGCAGCCCTCAATAACAAGTGCCCATCCTGCCAAGGCCCCATCGAAGAACGCAACACCCAGCAAGGTCCCAAAGGAAAAACGAGAACGATCCTCACCCACTTCTGCACCAACTTCGCCTGCCCCGCCCAAGCCGTCACCCGCATCAAACATTTCGCCTCCCGCAAAGCCCTCGACCTCGACGGCCTCGGTGAATCCGTCGCCCAGAAACTCGTCGAAACAGGCCTCGCCCCCACCCCCCTCCATCTCTTCAGCCTAACCGAAGAAACCCTCGCCAACCTCATGCTCGATCCCGCCAAATCGGCCGATGGCGAAACGATTTCCAAAGAACGCCGCTTCGGTGAAAAACGCGCCAGCACCCTTCTCAAATCCCTCGAAGCCGCAAAAACCGACCAACCCCTCAGCCGTTGGATCTACGCCATGGGCATCCCCAACGTCGGCGAAACCGCCTCCCGCGAAATCGCCCGCCTCCACCAAACCCTCATCCAAGCCGCGCACAGCACCATCCTCCAAGCGCTCGCTGACCTCCCAAACTACGCAGAACTCCTCGTCTCCAACCGCAAAAAAGAAAACCACCCCCTCCTTGCCCCCCTTCAGATCGACGACTCCCTCGGCCCCGTCGCCGCGCAAGCCCTCCTCACCTACTTCGCCTCCGAAGGCGGCCAACACGTTCTAGCCACGTTAAACGAACTAGCGATCAACCCCCAATCAAACAACTACGCCCCCGAACCTCCAGCACCCAGCGAAGACAACGCAAGTAGCCCCTTAGCCGGAAAAACCTTCGTCATCACCGGAACGCTCAGCCAATCTCGCGACCACTTCAAAGAGATCATCCAGCAAAACGGCGGAAAAGTAACCGGCTCCCTCTCAAAATCAACCGACTACCTCCTAGCTGGAGAAAAAGCAGGGTCCAAACTCAAAAAAGCCGAATCCCTCGGCACAACGGTTCTTGGTGAAGAAAGCTTAACGAAGTTAATATTAATCCTTTAAGGTGAATAACTAATACGCAAGAATCCAAACAAGTGAGACCATATTTTAATAAGTCAATAATTGAGCTAGAGCAGTTATCTAAGTCCGCTCCGTCAGACGAAGTTGTTACTCAAGATTTGCTCAATGAATTGAAACACCGCAAAACTCAGCGAGCCAAGACCTTAGAATCCAAGATCATTCAGAGAGTAAGGGCTACGGCATCAAAGCCCAACGCCCCTATTTCTAAAGAAATTCCTACAGAGAAGATCCAGCCAGCCAACATTGACCATAGATCTTGGGAGGAACGTATTGAGGAAGATTTCCCTCTCCCAGAGAGCCGCGAAACTCCCGAGCTTAACAACACGCCCCAGAACATTCTTCGAACGTGGTACGCATGGGAGGTTCTCTCCCCTTCCACCTTTAGAAAGCCGCAAGGTTTAGTAGCTGATGATAACAAGCTCGTCTGTGATTACAAAAAAATGGGCTTACCTTGGGACTCTGGGAAGCCTCGGCTCCGTAAAGGACGCAAGCTTTACTACCACATCTTGCTTGGAACCCTAGATATGACCAAGGCCGAATATCTCATTTTACGGGCATACGCTGATCATCGACCTGAAAAACCTGCAATGGGGAGTCATGCCGCTATGGCTTTCATAACGGTAGATCAAAACGGGATCCTAGCCACTGGAGGGATTACGATTTCAAGCTTCACTTGGGGAATGCCAATGGCTTCAAGAGGACTTCTTGGAAAGTTAGACCAATGGGACAAGGTTGAAAAAGAGTTCTCTGAATGTCTACTCTCTATCCTTGAAAATTTTGATGAGAATGGAAATAGCCTACCAATTGAAGAGTATCAAATCTCTCTCGCTTACCAAGCGCTATTGGAGAAGTGTGGAATTCCCGACTACTTGGCTCAAGATCCGCAACACGTCCTAAGTTCTTATCAGAGTTTTAAGACACAAGAGCCTCCAAAACTCTTGCTCAATAGCTTCTATTTAAAAGATTTAGGAATCGCAAAAAACAATTACCCTGAAGTGGGCGTTCCTTTGCAATTCTACTTAGGAGAGAGGAAACCTGAAAAAATCTCAGATCTCTTCAATCAAAAAAATGAATTGGCGCGAGTCGTCTCAGCTCAAAAGGCTCCTCACGGGCGGTGGAGTTCGCCTTATAATCTTTCACTCCTACAGCAGGCAGCCGTTAACGGTATCTTGGACAAGTCTGGAAAACCCGCCCTGTTGGGTGTGAATGGCCCTCCAGGAACAGGAAAAACCACCCTGCTCAAAGATGTAGTAGCAGGATTGATTGTGCAGAGAGCCTCAGTTTTATCTAAATATCAAGATCCAGAGGAGGCGTTTACTTCTTCAGGGGTGAAAATGAAGTTGGGATCAAGCAACGCTTTTGCTCATATCCATCATCTTGATGAGGAAGTGAGAGGTCATGAAATTATCGTAGCCTCATCTAACAATAAAGCAGTGGAGAATGTCTCCAAAGAACTTCCTAAATTTGAGGGCGACTTCGGTGGCCTTGATTACTTCTCAACCATCAGCGATGCGTTTAACGAAGGTTCTGATAAGTCATGGGGACTTGTCGCTGGTGTATTGGGGAGCAAGAAGAACGTTTATAAGTTTTCTCAGGCATTTTGGTGGGAAAAGGATACCAGCATTGATACATTTTTGAAAACTGCCCTCGGAAAAGAGGTTCCCGACATTGAAGAGGTTGACCCTAAGACGGGGAAGACAGTATTACGCCGCCCTAGAATCGAACTCGAACAAGCCCCGCCAAAAGGGAAAGCGGAGGCTCTGTCTTTATGGAAAAAAGCTCAGACTGAATTTGCCGCATTATCAGGGAACCTCGAACAGGCATTAGAAATCGTAGCCACCTACGAGAAAGCAGTATTACAAGAGCCCCTGATCCTCGAACAAATACTACAAAATCAATCTACTCTCTCAGTTCTGGCCCAACGGATTAAGGCGCTGAAGATCGAAATAGAGACATGCTCAAGTAATCTAGGAGAGGTTCAGACATCTGGACACCATCTTGCAGACAGCATTTCAAAACATAAGAAAATTAAGCCTAACATCTTTGTGAGACTCTTCCGCAGATCTCAGTGGAAAGCTTGGGATTCAAGATGGCAGAAACTCTCAAGAGAGATGGATTCTCTAAACAAGGAAATAAGAGATAAGCAAAGCCTCCTCAGTCAGAAGAATCGAGACATCCAAAAAGCAGACCAAAGCCGAGAGACTCAACTCTTAGAATTACAAAATTTGCATGATAAGCAGACTACGAACCAAGAAGCTATTAAAGCAGGTAAACTCGCTCTAGCAGAACAATTTGCAGATTCTTCTTACTGGAACCAGGATTACAAATCTCTACAGACTTCTATTCCTTGGCTCGATACGCATATTCAAGATCTGAGAAGTCAACTATTTCAGTCGGCTATGATTCTCCATAAAGCATTTATCGGAGCGGCGGCCAAACCTATTAGGCACAACATGATGGCTATAAACTCAAGACCTCTGGGTAGCAGCCTTGGCACGCCTGATAAAGATCTCCACCTTCCCCACCTATGGAGCACTCTCTTTCTAATCGTTCCCGTCCTTTCAACCACCTTTGCCTCGGCAGAGCGATTGTTCGGGAAATTACCTATAGAGACGTTTGGACATTTACTCATTGATGAGGCTGGGCAAGCGATCCCACAAGCAGCAGTCGGAGCCATCATGAGAAGCAAGCATGTTACCGCAGTAGGAGATCCCTTCCAAATTGAGCCTGTTGTTAGTCTGCCCAGCACATTACTTAGAGCAATCTCTGTTGAATACGGTGTCGAGGCTGACACTTGGACTGACCAAGTGTCTGTGCAAACTATTACAGACGCTGCTAGCCCCTTCCAAACAGAAATGGAAACAGATTTTGGAACTGCCGTAATTGGAGCACCCTTAGTCGTGCATCGTCGCTGTGAAGAACCCATGTTTAGCATTTCTAATTCGATTTCTTATGGTGGGAGCATGGTTAATGCGACATTACCTAGTTCTTCAAAAATCAGAGATATCCTCGGTGACTCGCGTTGGATTGATGTGAAGGGAAGCAGTGAAAGGAAATGGAGCGCAGAACAGGGTAAAGTAGTGATCGATACCCTAAGGCAACTCTTTGATCAGATAGAGTCGCCAGACATCTTCATCATTAGCCCTTTTAGAAAGGTTGCCACCGAAATGCGCACACTCTGTAACCAGAATGAGGAGATGCTGAGAGGCGTTGAAAATATCGACGAATGGACGCAAAACAACATTGGCACGGTCCATACCTTCCAAGGCAAAGAAGCTGAGGCGGTGATCTTTCTACTAGGTGCCACAGGGGCGAGTCAGAGAGGTGCTCGCAACTGGGCAGGAGGAAGTCCTAACCTTATCAATGTAGCAGCTAGTCGAGCTAAACGAGCCTTCTACATTATAGGCGATAAATCAGAATGGGCCAAAGCTGGTCTTTTTTCTCAAGTGATATCCCGAATGAAATAACGTCCAGAGATTACTCACCGGAAAAATATAACGTCCGACGCCTCCTGCAACCCTTCAGACTGCCCCTATTTTCAACAGGGTAATCTCTACCCCAACGCTAAAGCGATAAAATTTTATCTTTTCTCCCTTTGGGAGATTTCTATATTGCGGACTGTCTCTTCACTCCTGCCGTTCTATTTACTTATCCCCTATCCCCTATCCCCGATGCCTCAATCTCTCCACCAAACCTATTCGCACCTTGTCTTCTCAACAAAAAATCGCGCTCCTCTCATCACGGCGGAAATTGAAACGGAACTCTACAACTACCTCGGCGGCATCGTTCGTAACCTCAAGTCCACGCCCATCGCGATCAATGGAATGCCCGATCACGTCCACCTCCTCATCCAATCATCCAAACACACTGCCGACACCGAATTCATCCGCCAACTCAAAGGCAGTTCCTCCAAGTGGATGAGCGAAAACGGCCACCCCGACTTCGCATGGCAGGCTGGTTACGGATAGTTCAGCCTCTCCCACAAAGACATCCCCGTCGCGCCTGGATACATCGACAAACAAAAGGCCCATCACCAAAAAATCACCTTCCAAGACGAATTCCGCAAATTTCTCGAGCAATACCAAATTCCCCACGACGAAGCCTTCCTCTGGGACTAACTCCTCCTGCATAAAAAAATCACCTCGAATGTTACAGCAAGCCTACCGCCTTATCCTCCTATGGAAAAGAAACAGCTACTCCTCAGGGCGCTCTTTCCGCTCTTATTCACCGCCTGCGACTTCAACCCCCACAACACCTCAGGCGGAGCGACAGTCCTCTCCGGAATCTTAACCCGTAGCGTTATTCTCCTTTTCCAAAATTATTCTGATCAAAGTTCATCACCACTTTAATTCTTGCGCCTTGTGCCGTCCTCACCGTTCCTCTAAAGATGTGTTCTCATGAATCCCTATTTCGAACAACTTGGTCGCGCCGTCCTTGAACGTTGGCAGAAAGAGAACTTCTCCCTCGAAGCCTTTCCTAAACTTGCCCAGACCGCCATCGATGAAGCTCCGCCGTCTGAGCACGTCGACCTCGAGGAAATGATTCAAGAATTCTTCTCTAACGACGACCAACCTTTTCAAAGTCAATCCGGCTTCGGTCAGCCCGAACTTATCGCCTTTAATGACCCACGTTTCTACATCCAGCTTCTCTTCTGGATGGAGGGAACGACCGAAGTCCACCAACACGAATTCTCTGGTGCCTTCCATGTCATGCACGGCTCCAGTGTTCACTCCGAGTTCGAGTTCGCAAACGCCCAGTCCGTCACGCCACACATCCGCATCGGAGACCTCCATACGAAAAAAATCGATCTCTTGGAAACAGGATGCACCGTCCCCATCACCTCGGGCCGCAACTGCATCCATTCGCTCTTTCACCTCGACACGCCCTCGGTCACCGTTGTCGTCCGCACCCATCACGATCCCGGCACCGGGCCTCAGTATAATTACCTCCCCCCGCACATAGCGCTCGACCCCCTCCACGCCGATGCGCTTACCATGCGCCGCAAGCAACTCCTCGATGTGCTCGAAACCCTCCAGCATCCCGAATACGCAACCCACGTTGGCGAAATGATCGAAAGCCTCGATTTCGAACGAGGCTTCAACACCCTTCTCCATGCGATGCCCCACCTGCAGGATCTCGACGAGTGGGAACCCATCCTCGATAGCTTCCAAGAGAAACACGGCGAACTCGCGAAGGGCGTGCAAGCAACGCTAGCCGAATCTTTACGTCGCGAATCCATCTCCCAGATGCGTCACCACATTGACAACCCCGACCACCGCTTCTTCCTCGCCCTCCTCATGAACGTAGCCAATCGCAGTGACATCCTCACCCTCGTGAGCGAGAGATTTCCAGATCAGCCTCCCGTTGAAACGATCCTTCGCTGGGCAGACGAACTTATCGAGCCTACCGAATACGGCCTCGTCCTCCTTGACGCCGCCTTTCCTGAAACCCTCGACATTGCCCCTGAAGAACAACCGGAGTCATTTATCCTCGCCCTGAAAAACGCGCTTGAAGGAAATACCACAGGCGAGGGATTAACAACCGAACTCTCCGCAGTTCAAGCCACCCTCAGCGACTCCTGCCTGCTCCCTCTCTTTTCCTAGAAGTTAGTTAGCTTACCGAGTAAGTAGCCGAAAGAGATTAAGCTCTCTTTCCCAAACCTTGGAGGAATTTGCGCAGCACGTGCTCGGGGCACGGGCTATAGTTGCGCTGTCCATCTTTACGGGAAAATGCGCCAAGCTCGGCCTTCGTCACGACGAAGTCAGCCAACTGGAACACCTTGATCATATCATCATCACGCAGGGTAAAAGCGATGCGTAATTTTTTCAAAATCTCGTTATTGGAAAGATATTTCAGAGGCTCGGGAATGGATCTGCCTTCGGGGAGGCCACGCTTCTCGATAATGAGGCCATCAAGAAAACGACACAAAAGAATATCGGGGAGTTCTTTATAATCATCATGATCCTCACGCCTCAGCCAGCCGTAGACTTGGCCCGGGCTCAGTTCATCTCCGGCACGGGCAAAAATCTTCGCCACATCGGTATCGCTAATATCGAGGGAGTAGCGCAAGCGGCGTAGGATATCGTTATTGGTCATAAAATGGTTATTCTTCCACGGCCAAGCTAGGCCAAGCGACAGACGAAATCACGACTATTCTCTCGACATGTATCCAGCTGAGAAATGAGCGGTTTAAATAAAAAAACATTCGTGTTGATTCGTGGTATTCGTGTTCACTAAAAATGCTAGAAAAGCGCCTCTTACCTAGCCCCTTACCTAGCCCCTTACCTAGCCCCTTACCTAGCCCCTTACCGCCCTCTCTTTCCTTTGTTCTGCCCGGACGAACGGCTGCAGACGTAAATACAGTGGATTGCCCGTTTGGAGTTCTCGCGTTGCTTCGCCGGATAGTATTCGACATGGAACCCCGCCTTTTCCAGCTGTTTCTTAAACTTCGGGGCAGGCTCCGAAAGCCAATAGGAAACTTTCCCGCCGGGTGTAAGAACACGCATCAATTTTTGCAAAAAACTAGGCGTGTAGAGACGGTGATTCCCCGCCGTAATCAAATCGTCAGGGGTATTATCAATATCTAACAACAGCGCGTCAAAGCTCCCATTGGGCTTGCTTGAGATAATATCGAAGAGATCCCCTTGTGTGACTTGGGTGCGTGGGTCTTCAAGTAGCGGCCCATTATATTCAACGAGAAAGGTACGGTTCCACTCAATCAAAGGTGACATCAATTCCGCCACCTCAACCGTCGCCGGACTACCGACCATTTCTAAGGCTCGCTTGAGCGTGAAACCAAGCCCTAACCCACCAATCAAAACCTTCGGGTGAGCGGGTTTCACGGAGGAACCCTCGTGCAAGTGAGCACAACCAATCTCGGATAGCATTTGCTCCGAATAAGTATGATTGGTGCTCATTAATTCGTTCCCATTATACTTGAGAAAAAATTCCTTATCGCGCTTGTGCAGAGAGAGCACTGCGTCTCCAGCCATTCTCGCTTCACCTAAGTTTTCGTATGGGATCATGGCAGACAGCCTCTCTTAAATCCCAAAATGAGCAAGCACAGAGCACGCTCTCTGGCTACGGTAGAATCAAGCCCCTCAACTTTTAACCCTCTCTTCCCAAAAAAAATGCAACTCGTAAGAAGCTCGAGAGTTTATTTATTCATGAAGTTAACGAGTATTATTTTCAGTGCCCTGTCTGGAGTTTGTATCGCGCAGATGAGTTTTGAAAGTTTGGATAAAAACAACGACGGCGGAATAACGGTGGAGGAACTACCCGAGCCAAGGCAGAAATTTTTCAAAATGGTCGATACCAATGGCGACGGCGTGGTCAAGCGTGAGGAGCACCGCGCTTTTCTGAAAAAGCGCGAAAACTTTCAGAAAAAGAACGCACACAAAAAGAGAAACAACGCCCCCATCTCCACCCCCAAGGGAGTTAAAGTAATGAAAGATCTCGACTACGTTGGCAAAGGGAACCCTCGGCAAATGATCGACCTCTACCTCCCCGAATCGAAAACAGAAAAGCTCCCCATCATCCTCTGGGTGCACGGCGGGGGCTGGCGCGGAGGAAGCAAAGACCGGATCTACCGTGTTCAGAACCTTATCAACTCCCAGCAATACGCCGTGGTCTCCGTCGGATATCGCTTAACCAACGAAGCGATCTGGCCTGCACAAATCCACGACTGCAAAGCCGCGCTACGCTATGTCCGATCCCACGCTGAAGAATGGGGTTGCGATCCAGAAAGAATTGCAATGGCCGGAAGCTCTGCAGGCGGACACCTCGTCGCCATGATGGGAGTCACCGGAATTGATGCCAACCTCGAAGGTGATTTGGGACCACATCAAGGAGTCTCCACCAAGGTGACCTGTGTCGTTGACTTCTTTGGCCCTAAGAATTTTTACCTACCTCAAGATCGCCTTGGTTCAGAAAAAATAAAAGCCCGCGACTCCGCAGACTCAACCATCGGCAAATTACTCGGAGGTAAGATCCGTGATAAAGGCGAGGCCGCCAAGAGTGCCTCCCCCCTCTGGCACATCTCAAAAGATGACGCCCCCATACTCACCATTCACGGCACCAAGGATTCCACCGTTCCTTATAGCCAATCTGTGCTCTTTGAAAGAGCCTTTGAAAAGGTCGGCGGAAAACTCACCCTCCTAACCGTTGAAGGAGGTGGCCACGGCAGTCAATTCGGACCCAAGGTAGATACCGCCATGAAGACCTTTCTAGATTACCACTTAAGGGGAAGCAAGCAGGTCGTGAAAGACCACACCCTTCCTGCAGTAAAGAGGATGAAATAAAAAAATCGTAATCAGCAGTTCATGACTCATCGTTAAGAAGTCACCAAACAAAACTATGTCACGCCCCCTTTCCACCCTACTCTTAATCTCACTCCTCGCTTCCCCCCTGACCGCCTCTTGGAAAAAGCACCTCATCATGGAGCTGGGGAGCAATACCACCGCCGTTGCGGCAGACTATGATCAAGACGGCGACCAAGATGTCATCACCAGCTATCAGGGCCGAGTCAGCCTGTTTCTTGCTCCTGACTGGAAGGAGACCACCATTTATGCATTTCCTAAAATGAAAGGGCGCTGTATCCACAGTGAGACCTTTGATGTCGATGGGGACGGCGATATAGATTGGCTAGGCAGTCAGGCACACGAGGCTCCATTTTGGTTAGAAAACCCGGGCAAAGTAGAGCTTCCGTGGACAGCACGCATCATTGATCCTACTATCCGAGGGATTCATTGCCTGCTCAAAGCGGACGTTGATCGAGATGGACGCCTAGACCTGATCATAAATAATTTCACCGCTGAAGGAGAACTCGGGAATTCGGTTGCGTGGTTTACCGTTCCTCAGAATGCCAAATCAGCAGAGCCGTGGGAGCGTCACCTCTTTGCTCATAAAGACGCTCCCGGCGGGAGCCATTATTTTGGATTCGGCGATCTGGACGGTGACGGATGGGGGGAAATTGCGGTCGGCGCTAAGGGTGCTCCCTTTCAAGATGGAAACTGGTTTGCCTATTGGAAAAACCCCGGGGGAAAAGCAACGAAGTCTCCTTGGGAAAAAGTGCTCCTGGCACGTGGGCAGTTGGGAGCCACAAATATCTTACCAGGAGATCTCAACGCCGACGGCAAGGTTGATTTCCTCGTCTCACACGGGCACGGGACGGGCGTCTATTGGTTAGAGGCACCGCAGTGGGCGCAACACCCGGTCGATCAAGAACTACAATCCCCACATAGCCTCGTCCTCGCTGACCTCGACGGGGACGGAGATCTAGATGGGGCGAGTTGTGGCTTTAAAAGTAAACGCCTTTCCATCTACCATAATGACGGCAACGGAAAATTCACGCGCGTCGATCTTGACCAAGAACAAGAGTCCTACGACCTCCGAGCGGTCGACATGGATAGCGACGGCGACCTCGACTTACTCAATGCAGGTAGAGGGAGTAATAACGTTGTCTGGTATGAAAACCCTCTGAAATAGAGAATATATAGACAAGCAAACCCCTTACTTTTTACATCGTTACCTAGCGCCACCCTGTATTATCTACAGTGATTAGAGGAGACCCAAGCATTCACAAAACCTTATTACCACTTATATTTTAAACACTTACAACAAATGAGGCATACTTGGCATACCCCCTGCTTCTCTTAAGGTATGTCCACACTTTATAATCTTATCCTAAATTCTCAGCCTGATCAGAAAAGCTATGTTAAACACCACTCTTTGATTTTCTCCCTCTATTTAGAGCATCCTCAAAAAGGAAATCGACTTCATAACACAAGCCCTGCCAGCATTAGCACCCCTGAAATGCGCACTTGGAAAGCCGCAGGAATTGAACAAGGAGATCCCTTCGATATCCGGATCGCCCGACTCGGCTCACCCTCCATGAACAGTAAGAATTACTCTCACCTCCTGCTCTCCTTCATTGACTCGCAAACTCAATCCCCTGTCAAAGTAACGGACCTAGACCTCTACCTACTACCCAATAGCGAAGAATCACCGCTCCTCTCTCCCACCCCACTCCACGACGTCAGTAGCGTCGAGATCTTTCTAACCCCAGATTCGATCATCACCCGAGAAATCCCCTGCCCCGAATTCATGAAGCCTACTTCCAACCGCTTTACTGCTCTCGTTTCCAACGGAAAATATTAGGACCTCCTGCATCAAGGCAACGTTTAAGCTCTAAAACCAATCGTCGTCACTGATGACCCTCTTTCAAAACAGAAGACTGGCAGCGCAACAAATTATACTCGGAGAGGCTTTATTTGATTCACTACAAACCTCTCTTAAAAATACTGGGGGCCTTACTGTTGACGATTTTTTCATTCAAATGGTCTCTACCCTAGCATTCAGAGTTGGACTTTTTCCTCATTAGTCCAAATACTTTTGAAAAATCCAATTCATGCGCACCCTACTAACCATCTTCACACTTCTAACACTACATGCTAACGCCCAAATACCAGAAAAGAAAGAAACCTGTCGCTGCTGTAACCTCGACCGCGTTCACCCCAGCTACCTGAAAAACCTCCCCGCGCCCAAGTTCCGTGACCACATCGGTACTTGCACCATCAAGATCACCACAACCTC
Organism: Pterothamnion heteromorphum; assembly: GCA_032358295.1. NCBI lineage: Eukaryota > Rhodophyta > Florideophyceae > Ceramiales > Ceramiaceae > Pterothamnion > Pterothamnion heteromorphum. The sequence goes on along the minus strand of JAULBV010194158.1, from coordinate 2,069 downwards.
CCCCGAGGCTCAACGCTGGTTTGACCAAGGCCTCAACCACCTCCACGGTTTCTGGGAATTCGAAGCCTACCGCTGCTTCCTCGAAGCTCTCAAACACGACTCCGACTGCGCGATGGCCTACTGGGGCATCTGCATGTCTCTCCCAGGAAAAGACAACGAAGCTCTCGCCGAGCGCACCACCGCCCTAAAAAGAGCCCAAAAACTCTCCTCAAAAACGAGCCCCCACGAACAGCTTTATATCGAAATGGCTGCCGAACTCATCGACGGAGGGACACAAGGCGGCGCAAAAGTCCTCAGACGCCTTCACGAAAAATTTCCCGCCGATCACAATGCCACAGCCTGGCTTGCCCTCTGGCTCCGGGACGGCTACTGGGACGATGGCACCCCACAATCCGGCACCGAAGAAGGAATCAAACTCCTCAAAACCGCCCTCAAGGAATCCCCCGACCACATCGCCCTCAACCACTACCTCATTCACATCTTAGAGGCCGGCCCTAATTTTGAAGAAGCTAGAGCTTCTGCCGAGTCCTTGGCTAAGATAGCTCCAGAAGCCGGACACCTTGTTCACATGCCCGGACACATTTACTACCTAGCTGGCGAGTATGAAAAATCCAGTGCGGCCTTTCTCGCCTGTCGTGAAATTGAGACTACCTATCAGGAAACTCAACAGATTCCTGCATGGGACAACAAAAACCACCTCCACAATCTACACTATCTAATTCAAGCGGCTTCAGATCACGGAAACTACGAACTAGCTCACAAAATTGCGCTTGAACTCTCAGCGATTACAACTCCGATAAACCGCGCCAAAGCAATCGGCGCACAAATTAATTATTATATCGCTCCTACTGCTCCCGCCATTCCTTACGTCCGCGCTCGCCAGTTCGACAAAGCGGCTTTAGCGCTGGACGTAACTAAAATCCCAGAAGGATCACCAGCCAGACACTACCTCAAATTCCTCAAAACCAACTACCAGCTCAAACACCTCGTATTTAATACCCAGAAACTTTCTCCTGCTGACCTAACCGAAATTCGTCGATTATCTCAAACGCAAACTCAGCACTACCAAGCACTTAAAAACGCCTCATCTAGTAGTTCCGCGGAAGCGCAACCTCTCGGACAGGCCAAAGCATCCGCGAACATCCTCAACGCGGAGTCTCAACTCATCCTAGATAACCTGAACCCACCGCAAAGCCGACTCAATACGACTTGGCTTTCCATCGCTTTGCACGCCGAAGCGGCTACCGGCTACAACGAACCTCCCCTCATCCCCACTCCCGTCTCAGAAACCATCGGCTGGCTGGCTCTTAAAAAAAATAATCCGCAAGAAGCGATCATCTATTTTGCCCAAGCCCTAGACCAGCGAAAGAAAAACCCTCAAATCCATCAAGGCCTAGCTCGTGCCTACCAAAAATTAAAACAACCAGCGTTGCAAAAAAAACACCTGCAGCAAATCGACAAGTATTCATTTAAAGTGAGCCAGTAGGCCACTTCGAGAGCAGTCCATGCGTGCATGCTAATTACCACTGGCGTGCTCCCAAAAATTCACCCATTTACTCTGAGAGTTCCCAGCGTAAACCGAGGCATTAAAAAATTTCATGCATAAATGAAGCATACCATCACTCACTCGTGGTGTTGACTATAGAGTCACCGTTCTTAAAAATAGAACTCCAGTAGTCCAGTCTACTTGGATCCATATTACCGGAACTGTTACCGCTGGACAAAAATGGCACATGGAGTGGCGTATACAACCAGATCCTCTCCCTTTCTCAAACAATTCGAGCAAGCCCATCAAAAAACAGGCAATCAAAAAGAAGCATCACGCTTATCAGACCTATGGTATAAGTCGACTATTTCCCTTGATGGCAACCTCTTGAAGTTACACGCTAACTTTATCCATATTACGTAAAAGTCAACATACCTGTATTACTTAAAGTCTACAAACTACTTATTTGTTAGTTTCACAAAGACGACGCACACCATTGTTAATAAAGGGGTGGTTTCAATGTTCTAGCGAATAATTTTTAAGATTACAGAGGCAGCGAATTTTTCTAGTCTGATTTTACTAC
>JAULBV010194047.1:0-19862 GCA_032358295.1 Pterothamnion heteromorphum | reverse complement strand
GGAAACCCGCCACTACCTCCTGAGAGTCTGTAGGCGTAGATCGCACAAGTGCTACCTGTATGTCAACCAAGTATTTGTGTCAATTTTTACACAAGTTATAGTTTGCACCCCCGAAGTCACTCCTCCGATTACAGTTACACCAGCTTCTGCCGCAATGTTAACTGTCCCACCTCCAACATAACAATTAACTACCACCTTCGAGCCTATCTTAAGATTGACATTAGAGGAATTTCGCAGAGTGAATGTTTCCCCCGAAAAGAGGAAACTTCTACCACTATTACCTCCACCATCATCTGTATAGTTTGTCTGCGTAATATCAAAGGGTGAAAAGAATCCTCGTACTGCCCCAAGTCCTGTTAAATCCCATGACGTAACTAGCATTGTAGCAGGTGCGGAAGTTATGGCTGTATTGCACGTCCAAGTTGAGCCAAGATGATTTACTATATCTCCCACTGCGTAGTTACTTCCTGTGGTATAAACTTGCGCCTTAGTAGGAACAACCTGCCATGTTCTATCTTCCCGCAAGAATTTTGATGAAGTTACGTTGGTAGGCAAGGTAGGTTCTTTTGTTCCCAATCCAGTAATTACTGCATTAGTACTAGGGAATGTAGTATCACTAGGCACAGTAAGATCTGTTACCTTATTTGCTTGGTTCTCAGGGGTGTAGCCAAGATTAGCTTCATTAACTCCCCAGTCTGCTCCAGCATTAGTAGCGGCATCTATAAGAGCACGAATGGTATCCCCATTACTTACAATCTTACCACCAGTCAGTGTTGTACCATTTGTAGCAGCCCCAGTAACAACCCAAAGATTGCCTGCTTTAATAGCTACTGCACCAATAGTATTAGCTGATGTAGGCCAAGCTGTACCACCAGAAACATCGTAATTGCCTTGATCTTTCCATACCTTAGTAACTGCCGAATCTAAATCAGCAGTTAATGCTAATCCTAATTCTGCTATAGTTTTCGCCTCGGTAAGCCGCCCAACACCAGTAAAAACTGGAATATCTAATGCTTCAGGAGTGTCTAGAGTAGCAACCCGCAACGGCAGCTCTGTATTGATGAAATTTTCAAATGAAGTCGGCATTATGATACTGTCTCCTCAATAATAAATTGAGCTGTCCCTGTTAAGTTAGACTCAGCGTTTAATCTATCTCTATTATATAGATAATGACTTGCAGCATTAAGCGAACCTGCCGCATTCACTATCGCAAACGAGTCCACAGCATCAGTTAGGCTGTTTACATAACCCATAGGGATGCTCCCCTTGGATAAATTTGTCACCAACATTAAAGATGGGGTGACAACATTAGTTAGGATATCAACCTTACGATTGCCTAAAGGGTTAAACGACCCCATTGTTACTGTACGAGCAACGAATCCACCTAAGACATAATCTAAATTGGTAGTCACAGTAGTAACTTCTTTACCTGCTAAGTTAATAGCACTTAAACCAGTAAATGTAGCTGTACCTTTTGGGTCACTGTCAGCAACAACTAAAGTACGAGTGTTCGTTAATCCATTATTAGCTGTTGCCCATGAACCAGAGAATGTGCCTGCGGCATCACCAGTAATAGTACCAGCATTCATAGCTATAGATATTAATCTCTGATCTGAACCAAGAGTGATAACATGGTTCTGAGCGTCTACACCTGAACGTAATCTAGCAGCAGGAAGATTCTTGGTAATAACAGGATTAGTATCAGCAATCCATACCACAACATTAGTAGTTGAAGTTGTAGCATTAGCTACTCGCTGTGCAGTAGCAGTTAGGTTAGTAGTATCAATGTTATAACCACCAGCTAATCTATTGACTACGACATTACCCATTACTGTTGGGTCATTTACAGTCAATTGAGAAGCAGAAGTCCACAGTACAGAATCCACATTCGTATAAGTAGCTGCAACAGTAGCCTGTTCTGTACCCTTCAGTGCAAGTTGTCGTATAGGATCAACAAACATAGGATAAACAATGCTGCCAAATGTAACACTAGGTCTAGTATTATTAAGAGCGAGAATATGTGTACCGTTAGTACCACCAAAGTCACTACTGGAGAATACATTACTCCATGTGCCATTAAGATTACGAATACGAGCTTTAGCAGGTAAAATTAATGGAGCACCAGTACCATAACTACCCTGATCAGCTACAGTTACTTCCAGTGTGTGAGTCAAGGTATCATCAATTTCAGTGACAGCAATAGCTGTTGTTGCTGTCAAACCATTACTATAAATTACCTCTACTGCATCAAACAGTGTTGGAGAGGTAATAGTTAGATCTAATTTTTGTCCTGCTGCGTGTTCTGTTTGACCATTAATAGCATTAGGGTAAGCCCTTGAAAAAGTCATAGAGTTTATAATAGGGGAAGATTCATAAGTTACTGTAGCAGTATCAGTTGCACCATCACTATGTGTGGCTGTCACCGTATATGGGCTTGCACCTGTTAGTGTTATTGCGGCTGTCCCTTGCCAAACATCTGTCAAAGTATTGCGTGTTAAAGTTGCAGCAGTTCCGTTTATATCAACAACAGGCTTAAATGTTGATCCTGTAACCGCTAAAACCGACACGGTAATAGCCGTTGTTGAGCTAGTACAAGATTGCAATACATTATTGTCATCTGTTTTTATTTTAGACCCTACATTGTCACCTGGGCTTGTTGGTGTAATATCCGTAATCGCCACAAATCCTTGAGAACCTGCTTGTACAAAAACTCGTAATGTATCACCCACAAAAGTAGCCTCTACTCCAGCACCCACAAAATCCACATTTCGCACACTTGATGGCGTACCACGATTATTGCCCTCATCTTTGAATTGGATATTGCTGTTACCAAACAACACCCCAGTGGCAGTGTTATCTAATGAGGTTGCCGATGGCGGCATTGAAAAGAATCGTTCATAAACTGGAATGCCAGCAGAATCAAAAATCTTTGCAACATGGTATGTCGTTAAGTCGTCGGGCTCTAATAAAAATATCGCAATGCCAAGATTATTTGTTGGCTTTTCTATTTTTACTAAATTGTTGATAGGCGGATAGGTGTCAGCAATAGATACTCTGCGCTTCTCAATGCGAGTCCGTACAGAATTTAAAACGCCTAATCCCAAGTCGTTAGTAGATACCGTCAATGCGTAAGTAGCCATATCAACTCACTTAAATATAATGTGCTTTTGTTCGGAATGTTTTGCGGTGCGCGTAGCCTTGTTCGGCACGCATTTTCGACTCTTGAATCGCCGCATCAAATTGACTTTGATAAAACGCCGACATATTGGGATTAGACCAAGTTTTTTCAGCCATAAGCATGAGATAAGCCAATGCGCCATGCTTAATCGCATCCTTGTATTCTTCAAAGATTATTTCATCTACGCCTTGAGCGGCCTGTGTTGGCTTTAATGCAACAAGGATTCTGACGGGATAAACGCCAATAGGCTTTGGCACTAAGATTGCGGTATTGGTATTTTTAAGAAAGAAATATTGTGGTTCGCCTGATTGATCGCGCCATTCTTGATAGATTTCTTCCATATCGTCTTGTGTTTTTGGCTCTAGCTCACGCTTATTGACTTTTAGCATGAGCAGTTGCGCGATATTGTTATCGACGGGTGGTGATAAGTCGTACTCGTTGTCGTCAGCAACGGTGTAGAAACTGTCTAGCTCTTGACGCAAGAATAACGAACGCTGGCAAAACTCAATAACTTTTTGACGAATGGCTTCAACGATTAACGCCTTTGGGCAGTCAGGCACATTAACCTGAACGTATGGCAACCATTGCGTATAGGGGACAATAGCCATGAATTAACCTTTTGATTTTGGATTTACCGCGCCATCGGATGATGCTTTTATCTGTAGTAACTGAAAAAACGTACTTAAATGAGAGCGAGCATCTGCATAATTTTGATTTTGCTTATCATCACCGCCCCACAACAAGTAAAGCATCCACTCTTGAATAGCAGAGGCAAAATAATCATCAACAGGAAACGCATCTGTACCTGCCGTGATTGTTGGTAGTACACGAACATAGCTAATATCGACACCAATAATCGGAGATACTGGCGCAGGCGGGTAAACATAAAAATCTTTAGGGGTAATTGAATCGTAAAAATACTCATCAACCACTGTTTGTCCTGTCGTTTCATGCCAATCAGGGATAAGTGCATCTTGCACCAACATATCAGCCTTGCGAATCGCTCGACCTGCATCACTTAAACCGCTTTGTCCACGATTACGAATAACCTTTAACAACCTTACGCCGTCACTTGGCAATGTTTGTCGCGTTCCAGCAACTAGCAGCATCATAGTTGTGTATGACGCTGCATCGGGTCGATAACTAACCAATGCCTGTAACGCACTATTTATTGCTAATATTTTTTGCGTCAAAGAGAACTTAGTGTTATTGGGGTCATCAAGAGCAAAATTAACATTCTGCAAAATAACGGAACACAGCATAAATCACCTTACGTCACTCTTGATTTTTCATCGCTTGGCGAATTTTTATCTGTCTCGCCTTTTACACCGAGTAGATTAAAAAATATCTCTTGTTTTTTTAGTGCCGCTTGATAATTCGGGCTTTGCTCGTTATCACTACTCCACAACGAATACAGCATCCACTCTTTAACCGCGACAGAATACAAATCATTTATTGGGAATGTATCGGCAGACACCACATCAGGAATAGAACGCTGATAGATAACCTCAACGAACTTATTTGATGCATCTCCAATATGCGGATACACCCAAAACACGCTTTGATTGCTTTGTTCGTACCCGTACTCTAAAACATCATCACCCGTGACGTTATGCCAATCAACGACCCTGTCACTAATTCGGTTTAAGTCCATGAGCCGAACTGATTTACCCGTAGTAGTTCCACCAGAGCCGCTTTTATTTCTAATAACACGAATAAGTCTAACGCAGTCACTTGGCAGAGATTGTTTTGTGCCTGAAGCTAATGCCACATTCGCTGTTACTGCGGCTGAATCAGGTCTATGCAGTGAAACCGCCCTAATACCTTCATTAAGAGCTTGTTCTTTTTGCGATAACGAATACACCACATCGTTTGGGTCGTTCGTTATCGTTCTAACAGTATTTAAGATCGCACTACATAGCATGATTATTCACCCGCTTTTGCGTTGGCTTTGGCAATATCTAGGGCTTCTTTGGCATCATTCACCAAACACCGTAAACACTCACGCACCATTGCCGTTGCCGACATGGTTGCGCGTAGGTCTTTGCCTGTGTTTTGCTTATAGATAGCAGAAATGGCCTTCTTGTCTTTAGGGTTTACGTTCAATACTTGACGCGCAAACCCTTCAACGTAGCGATTAGAAACCGTATCAGGATTGACGGTAGACAACATCGAATCAGAAAAATCCTCAACTTCGCCCTTGGGTTCAGCCGCTTCAAAATCTTCATCTTCAAACTGTGCGCCTTGACCTACAATATACTCAACGTAAACTTTAGGACGCAGGGACAGAAAAAATGCAATGTGGTCTTTATTATCAACTTCGCATAGATGAGAGGATGAATTGTCCTTCTCATCTACTGGCCGAAATTTATAAACCACCTGTCTTAATACGTTTTGGCCTAATACAACATCGCTACCGCCAATGCGTTTCAACAAGCATTCAATCAGCATGATGGTTACACCTCGATGTTTTGCTTAGGGCGGTACTTCATGGTGATGGTGATTTTCGCACCCAATGCCGCAGGAACAGTGTTGCCTACGGTGATTTTTACTCCAATCGGCGTATAGCCACTGGTTGCAGCTGCAACACGCAATCCTGCGGTTGTGTTTTGCGTCAAGATTGCTGCTGCTGCCACATTTGTCAAAGACGCAGCAATAACCGCCTGAGACATATCTGTTGCGCCAGCATTTAAGAAGCCCACACTAGCCTCGCAAGTTGCACCTAATGCGTCTGTTTCTAAACGCAAGTCAGTTAGAACATGGTTAGCAGGCAATTTAGCTAACTTGATAATGTCGTTAGCTACCAATGCAGTAGAAGCTGCAAAGGTGTAGGACGCACAAAACACCATCTGTTCGCCAGCCTCCGTAGAAGTAGGCGCGGTATCTGCATATTGAGCTGACGTATAAGTCGTCATGATTAACTCTCCGAACTAAGAATAGAGTGAAACCGCACGATTAGTACGGTTGTGCAGCAGCAGAATCAATAACGATAGAATTAACATCGTTACCGTTGAACTGTGGACGTTTCAAACCAACAATACACTTAGTCGCAATGCCTAAGCGATTCTTGTAGTCGCGCCATTCTTCTGCCCAATCAAAACGTAAGCCATTAGCAGGGCTACCAAACGCCGCAACCATTGCTTGACGACCCATGAAGATTGCACGCGCAGCAGCTACAGTGCCTGCGCCGTAGTCTTTAAAACGAGTTACTTTGTTGTGCTTATGCAGGACAACACCACGATATTCACCAAGCGAACCTGTGAAAATAGGGTTTTTAGTGCCGTTGTTGGTTGTTGCAGCTTTTTGAATATCCAGCCATTGACCCGTGGTTGTGCTGGTACGCATATCATGCTCTTGGTAGTTGTGTACCAAGCAAACGTATTTATCCACGCCATCAATGCGTAATGGCGTAATACGAATCACACCATCCGAACCACCACCTTCGGTTTCGGCCTTAGTCACAGCTTTGTCGATAGAAGTCAGGCTGAACTTGTCAGCATCGATCATATTATTCTTGGCTGTTGCTGAACCTGCGTAGATGATATTGCCAGAGCTACGAGCAACCAATGACTGACCTTCAATCGCGGCTGTTGAAGCAGTCGGCAAAATATAGTCAGCATTAGAGCCACGCGCACCACTGATATTCATAAACACGGCTTCATCGAAGAAGCGTGACCACCAGTCAGTCAGTTTATTGCGGCAAATCATACGGTGATTGTTGGTTGTACGTTTGCGAGTCATTTCACCACCACTATCAGTCGCTTTACGCACCTGATTGATGAGGATTTTATCGCTGTACGGGGTTAACGATTCTTCATTGCCTTCAAGATTGTCGTCACCGTAAGTGGGTGAGCCAGTCAATTGAGCATAGATGTCGAAATTAACTTCGTCGCCTGAGTCTTTTTCAAGGTCGGTGATTAAATGAATTGGGGCATTAGGCGCACTTTCTGCGCTGCCTTCTTTCATAAAATGCGAACCCCAATAGGATTCAGGGACGGATGAGTTGAATAACGCGCCTGCCCACTTTTTCTTAGTCTGGGCTGCGCTGGTCGTGATGATGGTCTGTGCCATGATTTCCACCTATAGAGGTTTCATTCAGGCACTCTTGCGCCGAGGGATTAGTAAATACTGTCACCTTATGTGATGACATAACCCCCAACCGCACACGGCGGCCAGATTTTTCAGATATTTCGATGATGCTATCACCTATTTGTATTCTATCGCCTATTCGTGCGCTTAAATATAGCGTTGAACAAGTTTTAGCCATTATTTTGTTCCTAGCAAGTAGCGGTCGTGCTGTTCAGGCGTGAGTTTAGCGACTGCATCTTCATACTTACGGCCTGATAGCTTGTCGATGTAGCCAAACTCATCACCATCGGCATTAGGAATAGCAGAAGGGATGTTGCCAAGTGTAGGCGGCAACTCAACCTGTGGTGCTTTTGGCTTAGTGCTAGGTTTAGGCGCATCAGGTACTTTTTGCCCTGTAATTTTGGCAATAGCTGCAAGTAAGTTATGCTTTGCTAAATCCAAAACATCAGCAATCGGCGTATTACCTGCTGCTAGAATCTTTTTAACGTGAACATCGAGCGAGTTGAACATCGCATCATCTTCGGCAATGGCTTTGTTTTCAGGTTTGGCAAAGAAGTCAACCTGTGCCTTTTCCCATTGTGCCATGAGCTTTGCTTGGTTCGCTTCTGCTGCCGCGTTCTGTGCTTCAATTTGTTCTTCGGCCAATTCCATCTTGGCCTCTACACGGGCAATAGCACGCTCAATCTTACGCACTTCAATGTTGTAGTCCGCATCATCCATTTCACCATCATCAAACTTAGTCGCCAAGTCTTTCAACTGCGCTTCTAATTCGGCTTGTTTGGTTGTTGAGGCTAGTAATACTTCAGCGTAATCAATACCTGTGTTTTCGACTACAGGATCAATAACGGGTGCAGGTACAACTGGCGCAACTTCTTCATCATCAATGGTAATTTCGATTTCTTCGTCGTCGTCATCCATAGCAAAGTCATCGTGACCTTCATTGTCTGAGGTGATGATCTCATCGCCAAAATCATCGGGCAAATCCAAACCTTCTTGCTCGGCTTCCGTTAAAATGATTGGGCTTTCGTTATCGGTACTCATTGCTGCATATCTCCGCTAAAAGCAGGGTCAACCTGTGCTTGGACAGGCATTTGTTGCTGTGGTTGTTGAGTGGGTTGTAAATTAAGGATTGAATCGGCTTGACGTATGATCTCGTCGGCTGACTTAGCCATATCAGGCTTGGACAACATCGCTTTGGTTGCGTCCATAACAGCCATCATGGCCGTCATCTTGTCGCTGAGGGTGGTTATCTGTTCTGAGTTAGCCACGGCCTGTGCTTGCTGTGCTTCGGCCTCTAGTTTGGCTATTTCAGCATTGGCTTTACGCTCAATCATGGCGTTTTGCTTGGCTTGTTGGTCTGCTTGTGACTGTTCACGCGCTGCTTTTTCTTCTGGCGTTTCGTCTGGGTCAGGTAAACCCATAGATTCGCGCAGCTTCATCATAATTGCGTCTTTGTTTGGAATATCTGTCAAACCGATAGCGGTTTCAATGACTGCAAACGCGGATTGTGGATTACCTGTCGCCTGTGCAATGGTTGATGCCAATGGTAATAACTGCTCGGCTAGTGCTTGGCGCATCGTCGCGTGATAGTTTTGCTTAGTGACGATAAAATCAGCTTGAGACTTGGTGATGTCTGTCTCGTCTGTACCATCATTGACTGCAACAAACTCTTTTCCTTTGGTGTCGGAGGTAATACGGAACTGCATTTCTTGACTAATAAACTGCTCAATCAGCGATAAAACTAACTGACCTTGCTTCTCAAATGCCCATGCCGCGTTTTCGTAGAGCATTAAGGTTGTGACTGTGCCTTGCTCTTGGCGTGCTTGGATTGCAATTCCTGACGTAGCATTAGTTGATTGACCTAGATTCTCACCAGTAACGCCTGAAGCCTTGAGCATATAGGCTTCATCTTCTTGGCCAAAGCGCACATGAGCCTCGGCAAGTGATGGGCTTTCGATGATTTCTAGCTTTTTATTTTGGTTAACTACGATAATGCTATCAGGACGCGAGACTTCTTCTTCAAGCTGCTTAATATCATCAACCGCGCCTTTGTCCATGACCACGCGCTTAGTGGATAACAAGTAAATGGCCTTGTTGCGGCGGATATTGAATGACATTTGCGGGTCGCGTAACGCACGAATGACACCGTAAGGCAAACCCGTCTTGTCATCGAGATACGCCACGGTGCGGACAAATGGGAATCTGTTGTGACGATAAGGGCTGACACCTGAGAAAAGTAGCGTGTTATCGGTAAATACGCAGACACACACCTGTTGACGATGTGTTTTGACCAGCTCTAATTCGCCCATCTGCACCGCTTGAACGTGTTCAGGGTTCTTCGGGTCGAACACATAGCCAGTCAATCGGCCTTGGCCGCGCAATATCTGCACGCGCATAGGCCGCTTGTACCAACATTCCATGACGCGGATAGCTTCTCGCGTGCCGTCATAAGGCATGGCCTTAGACATAAACATCGAGCCACCTGCACCTAAGCCCGATTGCTGGTACTGTTCGTACATAAAATCGTTTTCGACTTGTTCGCGGTCTTGCGATTCGTTGCGTAATTCGTTTTCTAACGCAGGGAAACGCGCAACAACCTGCTCTACATCTAAAATCTTGGTGCGAAACATACGGGTCGCATCACTGGCATCAACGCGGCGACAACTACTATCAACAATCATGTTGCGCCAATGCTCATGGCGTACAACAATCTGTTGCTCGCCCTCGTCGTTTACCTCTAATGCTATCTCAATCCAGCCTTCACCCGTTTTTACAGCATCTTGAAACGCCAGGTATTCTTGGCGTGACGCGCTGTTAATGTCGGCAATGTATTTACAGAGCTTAGTCTTGCGAATAGCAGGCTCAACATCATCTTCAGTACGCGGTAACACATTCCAGTCGTAGGTTTGACGTAGATAGCTGCCTAAAATCCAGTTGATCGTTTGCTTGATGATGTTGTATTGCAAGGGAGGCATACGGCCATCGGCTTCGTAGTCCTCTTTTTCAGCTTCGGTGAACTGTTTATCATCGTAGAAGTCAGCATCGAGCGAACGCTGCAAACGGCTTTCAGCTTGCAGGCTTATGTCTCGGTAGTACGCACCTTTAACCCATGTATGTAGCTGCAAACCATTGGCAAAGTCGAACTTCTTGCCGACAACAGGCGCATTAGCTTCATCGCCTTTGCTGTCACCGTCTAAATTGATCGGCGTATTGCGTAAATTGTCGATTGTCTTGCCGTTATTCATCGCGCATCTACCAATGTTTGACCGTTAACCTGCAAAAACATACCTGTACGCTCCACTTCTTTTTTCATCAAAGCATGATCGTGTGTCGCATCATCATCGGGTCGCCAAGCGATAATCGTGTCAATGTCATGCAGAATCATGTCACCAACAACGTGTTCATCGTTTTTAGTAGGCGAAACGAATAGCGTAGCGGCTGCGTCCTGCATGGTTGCCTTGAAAAAATCAGGCTCGCGCACTGTCCACGCATCACATAAGGGGAACACGAACATATTTCTCACGCCCATGAAGCCACGGCACATCAACAGGCAAGGCTCATCGTAGTGTCGGCCATCGCGGTCAAACTCTACGTTTTGCACAAAAGTTTGTATCCCGTTGCGATTACTTAACGCAACAGTGTTTTCTGTATCCATTATTAAACTCGTCGCCAGTTGGGTTTTGAACGCTGTGGCGTTTTAGGTGAGTAGTAGGTGTAACCTTGTGCAAACTGCCTAAATGCGTCTGCTGCTTCTGAGTGAATGTCATGGCGAGGAGATTCTTTCCAACAACCTGCTCTGTCATTCCACTCTTTACGATAGTTTTCTAAATGGGCTAGTCCGTCTTTGCAATTAGTCTCATCAAACCAGCATTGATTGAATACATCGCGCGTTGCTTGTATGCCGTGTTGTATGTAATCGACTCTCGGCACAATCTCAATGTTCTGTAGCCCCAATTCTTCAAGCATATCTATTGGCGACTTGACGCTAGTGCCTTGTTGACGCTTGTGTGTTGCATCGTGCGGTAGGTAATGTTTGCCCCACACATAACCAAGACCTTGCATATACTTCACAAAATGACTGTAGGGTTCGCCCCATGCTTCATAGAACTTAATGAACCGATTCTCTAAGCCTATGCGCTGGTGAAACCATATCGCTGTGCCGTCTGACGCGCCAATATCCCAAAACGTATTAACAGGCACGCCTTCAGTGACAGGCACAGTAGCAATCCTGCCTTCTTTACGCGCTTTAGTGAGTTGTTCGGTGTAGTAACAGCCTTCAGTTGACTGTTGAAACGCTTCTTCGGGCGTACTTGGGTACTCTTGCCACATCTTTTCTTCTGAGCCGCTAAAGTCTGCGTCTCTTGTGGCCACATACCACGCTCTTTTCTCTGGACTAATTGGTTGATCTATCTGTGACTCAATCCGTTCAAAATAGGCATTGTCTTTATCAGTGAGCTCGACACTATCAATCGGCATTTCGTATTCGTTAGCGTCCCACCACGCAAAAAAATGGAAACGATAATCGCGCACTGTTAGTTCCTTTGCCGTGTCTTTTGCCGCTTTAGCTCGCATGGTGATGTCGTAAAACTCACCTTCACGGCCTTCTGCTGTCGATTCAATGATTAAAATGCCTGACTTTGGTACTGCTGGAATCGAACCAGTGACTACTTCTTTTGCTTTGTCGGGATATTTAGCGCAAATCTTGCCAAACTCTGATATGTGTAACCTGTGAATCGTGCCTGAACGCATCGATGTAGCCACACGGATTGAGCTGTTGTTGTGGGCAAACAGTAATTCGGTGGCACTATCACGGGCCAATGGCATACCTTTCTTTAAGTGTTCAGGCAAATTCTCGTAGGCAAACTTAACCTTGTCGCGAAAAATAACCTCTGCTGCTTCTCTGTCTTGAGCGATGATTCCGCACCGCATATTCTCGCTAAATAGCGCGGTATCAAGCCACAAGATGCAGATTAGTGTCGTAAATCCAAGTTGACGCGCTTTAAGAATGACGTTTCTGTGCCATAGGTTCGCCAATAATCGCTTTTGCGAGCGGTTAGGCTGAAAGAAAACAACTAAATCTTCCTTTGGCTTCTTGTCATCACCCTTCTTTTCTTTCTTATCGTCGCCTTTGATGATGATTTTGTACAAAGCACCTGAGCAAACACGCCACAAAGGGTCTTTTAAGCACGCCTCTAATTCTTCTTGATTAACTGGCCTAAAATTCCACTTGATGCCGCCGTCTTTGCGCGTGGGTATATCATTCGTCATCTTCATCAAAATCATTGACTGACGTAGTAATTGATACCGAGTTGCCCTGACATACTTTTACTAGCTCTGTGATTGCGTTTTCTGTTGGTGTTGGTACGTCTACAATTCCGAACGCTTGACGCTCTTTGTCGATTGAAGTTTTTAACGTATCCATGAGTTTTTTAGTCACATCTACGCGCATTGGTAGATTTTCGACACTCTTGCTTTCGTTTAGTGTCTCTATCTCATCTAATAGCGAATCCACCAAGCTATTTACTTTCTTTATTGATGCTCTATGACCTAGCTTTATATTGACGATTGCCTGAGCATTAGCTTCGATAACTTCTTTTTCTGAAATAGTGTTTTCACTGCGGAGTTCACTGCGGAGTAAATCTTTGCGGAGTTTATCTTCTGTTCGTTGTTCTATTTTTTTTGATAAATCCCTAGTCCATCCATTACGCTTTGCTTTGTATCTTATACCGCTTTCATCAACACCATACTTAGCTGCAATCTCACGCAAACTCAATAAACCAGCCGAGTAGTCTCTTTCAACAGACTCCCAATCGACGTGCTTACGCTCTGCCATGTTTAATACTCAACTCTTGACGATTAAAGCCATTAAAGCAGTGACAACCATGCTCAATATCAAACCCAATCCAACCATCAACCATTGCCTCGATTCGACTAATTGCGGCATTTGATGCTCTATTGTGCTAACTCGATCATCCATCTTCTCAATAATAATTGTTTGCTTCTCGCTATGATTAATGAGTGTTTTGTTCTGCTCCTGTAGCACGACAAACGCAGTTAATGAGTCACTGATTTTGACTATTGCGTCATTGAGACGCGAATAATCACGACTCAACATATCGTGACCATCTTCCAGTTTTTGGAGTCGCGTCTCATGCAGTAATTCATTCAATTCCCTGCCCCTTACCTTCTCGCAATATATACGCGATGCCTCCACAGACACCGATTAGTGCGCCTACAGGCGTGGCATAGGCCAATGGCAATACTGGAGCAATTGCGCTTAGAATTAGACCGATTCCTGCCCACGTTGAAGGCTCTTTAAGCCGTTTTGACTTCATAATCAAACCTGCTATTTATTTGTTGATGAAAAAAGCCCAACAGCTAACTAATCGGGCAAATTTTTTAATTAAATTGTTTTTAATTGGAAGTGCATACCGTCAGGCTTAGACCAAGTTCCACCCCACGTAAACCCCGCGTCTGTAAAGCATTTCACAAACCCTGCGGATAACGTTGGAGCTTTGCCCATTGGATTCCATGCAGCGTTAACATCTATTGCAACACCCCAAGAGTGAAGCGACTTTGTTACGGCCCCGCGCTTTTGTCGAATGTTGAAACAGCCATCCCAAGTTAATAATTCTGTGACGTAATTCGTTTTGATGAGATTGGCAAACGCTTTAGATAGCGGCTCGATCATGTCTTTGTTGCAGTATATTCGTTTTGGGATAACGCCTATTTCAAGAATGACAGGCACGTCCCACAAAATCATATTTCTTTCTAAATCAGGCGCACCGTATTTTTTTAGACAATCAGCAGATGTTAAAAGCCCCATGACATGACGCTCAATTTGATAAATTTTAGGCAATAAAAAAGGCCGCTTTATGGGCGACCTTTAGAAAGAACTTTGCTTAATCAATAAAATGACCAGCATGACTAAAAGATAGTACAAATGTACAAAAGTGTCAAATGCTTATTACTTTTCCTGACATACGCCACTAAACACACTACTAACATCACTCACCGCTTGACGCTCAAAATCTGTTAGTTGCTGGAATATCTCACGACGACGGTTATAAAACGTGATGCGTGACTGTTCTTGAGTCGTTGCAATCTGCTCTCTAAGGCCGCGACGAATAGCCACGCAAGCCCACATCCAAATTATTAGCCTTTTAACTTTTTCCGATGCCTTAGATTCGACCATGTTGGCAAGCTCGTTAATGGCTCTGATGCGCTCGTTTTCATCTACCGAGTATTTAGCCGTGATTGCCAAGAATGAACCCTTGCTAACTGTTCTGTGTATTTTTGCGCGTGTCATTGCGTCTTGGGTTAATCTCTCAGTCAAAGTTAAACGCTCCAAATCGCTGTGTAATTTCGTTAAGTCCTCGACATAGCCGCTTGAGTATTGAGTTTGCCATTGGGCAGGCTTGCACGTCGTTATAGCGTCAAGTGACATTGCTCTGACAATGGCGTGCTGCTCATCACGATAGATTGCTAATTCACTCATAAACACCTCAACGCACTGGGCAAAAATTTATTTTAATCTCAGGACAAAACACTCTTTTTCCATTTGTAATTATAGCCGCTTTTATTTCCCTTTACCCATTGATGCCGCACTGCAAACGGTTGGCCTTTGTCAGTTGGAATCCACTCACCGTTTATCTTCGCTTGGTAGCCTTTTTCTTCAAGCCATAGGTTCATTTCGATAGGTGATAAGCCGTGCCGATAACCTAACTCAGTCGGTTCTAACGCCTCATCTTCTAGGCGGATATAACTTTGAGCTGGTGCTAATACAAGCATACTTGAAAAGTCAATGTTGTAAGTTAGCCTTGCACTTTTGACAGCTTCAACCTGTGCCAAATGAGTCGGTACTTCAAACAGGGTTGCTAAGTGTAACGTCTCTTCAACGTGCGTTATAGCTAAGGCTCGCGATGTTGGTATTTGGGTGTGAGTGGGTTGTGTGGTTATTGTCACTTGTGCCTCAAGCTCTTGCCAACGATCAATAATCTTAGCTCTTAACTCTACGTTATAACCTGATACCAAAATCAAGGTCTCACGTTTTGGCAGATTAAAGCACTCATATTCTTGGCCGTTCTCAGCTTTGTACACTGCTGAAAATTCAGCAGTGCTTAAATTGAGGTCTTTAAGCATATTGCGAATGTCAGCCATTACATTGCGATGCTCTTTATTGCACAGTTTCGCAATCTCACGGCTGGACATGGTGGATGTTGTTGCAGCTAAATCTCTCATCTTCTGAATCCTGAAAACAAAAAAGCCATCTCATCGTATGCTAGGTGATGGAGGGTCTAAACACGAAACCCAACTAGCAAGATAAAACGGCTTTTTTGTGTATTTAATAAAATCCAATGTATCGCCATCACGCTACCCACTGAACAACCAAATTATAACACCAAATGGGGGGCAATTACTATGTTTTAGTGATGGGGCGCAATAACGGCTTGGGGCGCAATTTGGGGCGCAATAAAAAATCTTTGCGCCCCAACATAAACCATTGAAAACATTACTCTTTATCTCTTATTTTATCATTTGGGGCGCAATAATAGATAAATACATACTTTACATATAGAGTAATAAATATATATATGTATAGTGTTATGTAGTAACGCACACATATATAATGTCTCGCATATATAAAGAGTTTCGGATTTTCGAGTTATCGCGCCTTTGCGCCCCAAACGCTAAAAAACACGCGACAAACCTATACGGCTCAAGGGCTACAGCGTGGGGCGCAAAGATTTTAACATTGGTATTATGTTGCGCCCCACGCTCATTTTGTTGCGCCCCAAACGGATATTGTTACTACGTAACGCTTATTGTTACTACGTAACGCTTATTGTTACTACGTAACGCTTATTGTTACTACGTAACGGATATTGTTACTACGTAACGCTTGTATAATTATTCGTTACGTAGTAACGTTACAAGCTCAATTTATTATCGAAAGGTGGGTACAAAATGGCAAAATCTAATGCGGAGCGGCAAGCTGAACATCGCGCTAAGAATAAAGACAATACGTTAACGGTGGTACTTGATAACGAGTTACTGGCTAAGTTTAACGCGCATTGTGAGGCGTTAAAGCTAAATAAGAGCGATATGTTGCGACTCATGGTGAAAGAATTTAGCGAATTCTAAGACAAAAAAAAGCCACTATTGAAGTGGCTTTTTTTATAACGCTCCCTATATCAAAAAGGAACTTGGTCGAGGTCATTGCCAAAAAAATCCTGCACTTCATTTTTCACGCTTTCTTCATCAACTCCTTTTTTAGCCTTAAACCAGATATAGTGATTTTCACGAGTTTTTTTGATTTTGATACGTCTACCAGTGATTTGTTGGTAGCCCATATCATTTAGAATATGCGCCAATGTCCGACTTTGCGGTAACACATCACCCTCACCCTCACATAAACTTTTAAACCAAGTCACGTCCAAAATACGACCATTCACCACACCACACTCATGCTTATTGATTAAGTCCTCGACTAAACTTTGCTCAGGTGATACGCTCGCTTGAATCATTAAACGCCGTGAGACGGTATCGGGGGCGCGTCCACTAGGCTTAAAGTCTTCGCTTATAGTGTGGTTTAAAATAAAGGTTTTAATCGCGCCGGCGTGTAATTCCGACTCACGAAACAGATTCTCGAAATACTCCCCCGCCTCATCACGACCGCCAAAATAATCGAATAACTCGCTCTCGTTTTGTATACGCCCGTACATCACACAAAATCGGCGGTCATCATTTGTTATTGGTAACGCGTCTTTATAATTGGTCAAAAGCAGATAGTTTGTGAAGTTTGGAACAGTGCGATGGTCACGCCCCTTTTCCTCAATCTGTATCATGCTATTAGTGATGAATGGTTTAAGCCTGTCCATTATTCGCCATTTGTCATCACCTTTAATGCGTATTTCCTCAACGATATTCACTAACGAACCATGCGCCCACCCCGTGAACCGCTCACCAAGTGCGCTAGGGTCTAGGCTCTTGGCATTGCTACCCAACAACCACTCAAGCACCTTAGCAAAGTAACTCTTCCCTGTACCTTGCGCCCCTTGCAGCAAAATAGCCCAGTTGATACGCTTGCCCGCATTTTGAACCACATACGCAAGCCAATCTAAAAGAATCGTCTGTTCTTTTTCATCACTCAGCATATTTTTAATATGCGCCAAAAATAACTCAATCGCGTGTTTATTCTTTTCTGTAATCGGCACAGGTTTATAACCACTATCGACATAAGAATTAAGCATCAACTTATTGTCATGCTCGAAAGTAATAGCCGCGCTTGGCCAATACATCTTGTCAACAACCGTTACCAAGTCACACGCTGTTAATGCAAACTCACTGGCCAACATCTCGGCTTGTTTTACTTCATCCATTCTATTGTACTTAGCATTAAACGCTTCACGCTTTATGCTATAATTTAACCGTGTGTTGGCAAACTCACACAACTTTTCAACATATAACCAATCCGCAAGCCAGTCGGGTGGTGCTGCAACATCACTCGATTGCTCTACCTTAGCCACCGCAAAACTAAACGCCTTTTTAACCTCGCTTTTACTAAGCCCTAAACCTTTAACGCCTGCCACATCATTAGCCAATATCGCTCGCATATCATCATGCAAAACAGATTGACTCATGGCACTAATACGCTCCCTAAACGCCATGTAATCGCTAGACGTAACCAATGCCGTCGCCTCAGCTCGTAACGTATCAAACACAGTAGCAACCACACCACCTTGCTGCTTAACGTGCCAACACACACTGGCCATCGTCACACGCGCACCTTTCCAAGTGCCGAAGGAATTGTATCTTTTACGCATCTTGCCCAAATCGTGCTTAGTGCTTTTCTCTGACCACGACACCCACAAGTCAAAACCTTTGTCTGCTCCCATGTATTGGTGGTGCAACGCTTGACCAACCTTGAGCCAATCATCATACGCTAACGGCTCGGCAGAATAAGCAAACAATAAGCCTTGCACTTCATCATCGGACATATTAAGCGGCAAATCTCGCGTAAAATCGTCATCGTCAGATTCATCGTTAATCACATCAAAAACAGATACGCCGCCACCCACAGATAAGAACTTATCAACATCAACCGCTTTGCCCTCACCCGACAACGACCACCGCGCACCATCCACAGGGCAGGAAGGCAAAAACATAAACTGATTGGGCTTGTGCGAACACTCATCGAACGTAAAAACATCGTGAGACGCACAGAACGCCTCACTAATGACGCGATATTCAAGGCCTGATACCTCACGAGACAAAGGCAATACAAGACGTACACGGGGCGCGTTATCAGTGTGAGAATAAGTGCTATACGCAACAAACGCACCTAAGCCCAACAAATCCAAGTCAAACTCTAAATCATCAATTGTGCCAGTGTATTTATCAACATCTAAAGTCAACAAAGAACGACACTCTAAAAACTCATCTTTGCGCTTCTCGTTGCTAAACTCACCGCCGACGAAAAAGCCGACGCTCTCCTTATCATCGCTTTCAAGATGATTAGACAACAACTTGACAATATCGCCCCACGACTTAACCGAACTTTTAACGATACCCATGCCTCGACCGCACGATAACGCTATTTTGTAATCAGACATTTTTGTTTTCCTTTATTGTTGTATCATTCGTCACCGCCAAACGGCCACCCGACAAAACCATGAGTTTGTACTGCGTCTCATTCGGCGGATATTCGCCCCACTTATAAACAGCATCGCGGGTTAATCCCAACACACTGGCAACACTCGACACACTGCCAAAAAAATCTACTGCTTCTTGAGTCCTCATAAAATCCCCTAAAAATCACTTGTAAAACGTATAGGAAACTATACTATACTAATTCACACAAACAAACCTAAAAGGTAATCTAAAATGAGCTTAGAACTTCAAATCAGCGAACTAAACGCAACAATCAAAACGCTAAACGAAAACATCTTGTTATTGTTAGGCAGTAAAGAACAACATTCAAAAGTTGAATGTTCACCTGTTGAACCTGCCAATTTAGGCCAAACAGAACAACAAACCTTCTTACCCGAAGTTGCTAAATCAGACGAATATACCCGCGAACAACTGCAAAGCCTTTGCCTTGAAGCCACCAAGCGCAACGCAGCCAACCGCGACATAATCAAAGCCATCATGCTAAGTAACTTTGAAGCCCGTAAGACTGGTGATTTAGCAGACAATCAAATCAATCTTTGCTACTCAATGATTGCACAAGCCACAAAGGACGACTAACCATGACCGCACACGCCAAATTATCAGCCAGTGGGTCAGCCCGTTGGTTATCTTGTACAGGCAGCGTTAAGGCAGAATCCACGCTACCCAACACCACAACGCCCTATGCAATGGAGGGAACAGCCGCGCACGAGTTAGCCGATATGTGTTTATCGGATGGGCTATCGCCGCATGATTACATCAATCAGCACATTGCAGGTATCCCCGTTGATGAGGAAATGGCCGACCATGTTGCGTCCTATGTTGCCTATGTAAAATCGTTTTCAGGTATTCACTTTTACGAGGTGCGCGTAGATTTTAGCGAATGGATTCCCAACGGTTTTGGGACAAGTGACGCGATTGTTAT
>JAULBV010193936.1:0-19864 GCA_032358295.1 Pterothamnion heteromorphum | reverse complement strand
GTCCTTCTCCGTCCAGTCATCGGTCGCGTCACCCACGCTCATCGGTGCCGTGACCCGGAGTCATCGGTCGCGTCACCAGTGTCCCAGCCGCGGGAATGGTACCCCGTGCACATGGCGGCCTGCAAGCGGCGGGGAGTTCGCCAGACTCAATGATCGGAGACTGCAGCCGGTTCCTCCGCATCATCCCAGTGACGCCCTTTCCGCAGCGCGCGGACGCAGGCAGCGCAAGCAGCATGCTGAGGTGCACGTCTTTCGCCTGTCTGAGTCCGGTGACGGGCAGACAGACCATGCACAAGCACAAAGCGCGCGCGTGCGCGGCGTCTTGCCTCGAGCTCGCGGTGCAAAAAAGACATGACAGCAGGGACGTCAGCAACGAGCGCGCGGTGCGGACCGGGAGTGCGTACAGTACCGGTTGGGTTCAGACGGGAGTGTCGCCTTGTTTCCAGTCCGGGTTCGGTGCTTGGGCTGGTGTGAGTGCGGTGCGTAGAAGGTGAAAGAACAACTCAGGACGTCGTCGCTCTCTCTCTTATACAGTACACGACGCATCCTTGCTCTCGCTGAGTTCGCCGTGGCAAACGTCCTGCGGCATCACAGCGCCCAGATCCAGGCCCGTACAGTGCCGTTCAACGAGCCTCCATTTCATTCGAGTAATGTTTCAAACGCCTGGCGTATTTGTATGGCCCACAGTACGGCCGGATGTGTGCCAGCTTGGCTACATAGGGCACGTACAGGGCACTAGTACAGTGCTCGGTAACGCAACTACTCCACGAGTGACGTGCCCGTTTTAGGAAGTCCCGTCGGGCCCGCACTTCTTGTTTGCTTCAAAGCGAAAAGCACTGCCCGCTCCCTTACGGAACTGTACAGGTACGTGCCACAGCATCACCCCCTCCGTGGCGTGTCAGGTATGTGCGAAACGGACAAAGCCCACAGGCCACAGCACGTACTGTACATGCTGTGTCCTTACAGAACGTGATCCTGAGTCATGTTACACACCAAGGGTACGTTCTGCTTCTCGTACTTGGCGCGGCGGGACACGCCCAGCACATTTGACTGTTTTCCTCGCATGTGATACGTCTGCATGCTGCCACTTGTTCTTCAATGCCGTCATGGCCTCACGGGGCCAACAACGACAATATCGTGTGTATGCCTGTGACGTGTGCCTGTCTCAGAAACGTACCTGTACGGCAGTGCGTTTCTCAAAGCATGCGAGGATGCCAGTGTCGCAGTCCTGGTTATACTACCATTGCATCACTTCTCTGCAGTACTCCACCAGAGGAGATCCTTCATCCCACGACCAGGCTCTTCACCAAGTCTTCCTCCGGTTTCCTTTCTTTCCACTTCGTGCGTCGTCATCGAGCATCACCTCCTGCGAAATGGCGGAAAGAAATGCAAACAACACCGAAGGAGTGCTGTACACATGTACTGTACTGCACTGCCCGTACCGCTCGAACAATCCCATGTCCATCGCTGTTCATGAGGCGAGGTGCATGTTGAGGAATCCGGTGCCTCCACGGCACATACATGGCGATTCATCAGCAACGGCCACTCTCCACCCGCATCCGGATGTCGTTCCTCCTTCAAATGAACAAGATGCTACGCAAGACGTGTCGCCGCCACAGTCCCCTCAACCACCGCTACAAGCAGATCCTTCGACAATCATCCGAGAATTTCTCCTGCTACTGTTTTCAGTTTACGAGCGCCTCGGGTCGTCTTTCATTGATAACCTCTTCAAAATTGTTCAGTCGCCTGGTTTCTGTATTGAAGATGTCCTCCGCGAAGCTCGCTCTTGTACACAACTCCTTCAGTATATCGAAGAAAGCACACAGGCCAAGTTCAAAAGAGATGGATTCGACGTTGTAGAACTTCGGCATGGATTTGGGGGGAAGCAACTGGTTTACACTCGCAATCCTGTCCATGTACTCCAGCGGCAACTGCTTCTATCTCGCGACTCCGATCTACATTTGGATCCGGAAGATAATCCCGCTCGGACCTCTGCAGTTACATCGGACTTGGGTAAAAAAGCAGCGCCTGTCGTGCGGCGCTGTATAGAACGTGACCTTGACTACGACGTGTATTGGCGTGATACAGCTGCGAACGGAGACCAGTCCTTCGTCGGTTTCTTGCAGTGCTATACGGACAAGAGTGTTTCTTCTATGAAACCAACAGGCATTACCTTTTATCCCCTTCACATAACTCTACTCAACATTTCCGACAACCTTCGTCGGAAGCTCATTGCAGGCGGTGATACCATTGTCGCTTTCCTCCCAGCCTCACGTGTACTTGCACACGAACCAGTGTTGAACACAGACGCTGATCAGCCATGTCGCGTTCTGCACGAACCAAGTCGGACAGAAAAGATGGATATACTGCATAACGCCATAGCCGCCGTCCTTGACCCTCTACGTTCACTTGCGAGACAAGGCTTCCCGTGCCAGACCAGTTCAGGTCGTCTCCTCCATTGTCACGTTGCTTTCGCGAGTTACGTCTCTGACATTCCCGAGGCCAAGGACGTCCTGGGAGTACGCCACACGGCCATAACCATGCAACCATGCTTTCGATGCCATGTGGTTCGAGATGCGCTGACTCTATGTACGCCGTCACGTGACCGGGGACTTCGCCAAACTGTACATACTTTACAGGAGTACGACATGCTCCTTTCTGCTGCCTCCGCCGAAGAAGCACAGAGACCCTTTCAAGCTCGTTTAAAAAGGGATACAGCAAGACAACTCCTTTCTTCCCTATCTATTCATCCGAGACGGCCAGTCTTTCATGACTTCCCCTTCGTTGCCGCAGTTCCCGAGCTGGACATATACTGTGCATTTTCTTGCGAACCCATGCATCTATTCAACTTGGGAATTTCAAGAATGCTTCTGCAGTGCGCCTCTGACAGACTACGGTCGTCCACATTATGCACCGCTGCTATAGGGAGTGGGCGACCATCCACCCCTCGACCATTCTGTTCTGTGAGACTCACAATTTTACGGCAGCTCAACTCCTTCCTTGAAGAATTGTATCTCAATCCAATTGGTCCCAAGCTGAACGTTTCGTTCTCTATTCCGGGCGGGAGACCTGGTCTCAATGGGTTGTTTCGTGACGATGGCATAAGTGGTATGTTGGAAGCAAAAGACTTCCACCACATAGATCAGGTCGTTCCGTTCATCGCCTCTCTCTTAGACAGATATTGTGGCGACACTCAGTCTGCTCCCATGACTTCTACATTCGTTGCTTACGTCAACCTCAAGCAGTTGCTGCTACGATCCAGGACCAAGTTTCTCTGGACTGATGAACTCATTAGTCGCGTCACCAATGACTTGAAGTCCTTCAAACAATTGGCTACTACATTCCTTCAAGAGCATCATGCGTCCCACATGAGCACTGTCAAGTGGCATTTGCTCAACCACATCCCCGACGACCTTCGACGGAACGGTGGAATGGAAGTTAGTGATGCTGGCTTATATGAGTACGCCCATATATTGAGTAAGAGGGCGTACAGGAAAGGATCCAGACGGCGCAGAACTGCTTTATCCGAAACAGTTGCAAGATTGCCGCGAATTTCCATGGCAGAGCCTGGTCTTCCGCGTCCAGGCATAAGTAGAAAGCGAAGAATTGCTATGGCTCGAGATACAGCTTACCTAATAAGCGGGGGAACCCAGCTGTCTCTGGAAGATCTTCGCAACTTGGCCGACGTTCAAGAAACTCACACGACAGCAGCAACTGAATCGTCCGCTGGCCACCACCCCGAACTTTTGAGGGTGCTAGGTCATGACGGACTGCGGCAGTTACTTGTTGTACTTCAAGAACATTTAATCGATGTTCTCAATGTACCACCTGACCAGCATTGTACAGCTCGGGTTTCCTTCGTACCTTCTGCTTACATACCTGGGTACGACGTGCCTTCAATGACCGATGTTGCCCCAGGGACAAGAACAGCATGCGTTAAGAAGAGCAGTGTGCGATTATCCCAGAAAGTAGTATGTGCTGCCTCATATTACAACTCCCCTCTTCCGCGACGGGACGTCGTTATGGTGGAATCTGGACCTTCTTCTACTCAAGACAACGGGAATACTGAACAAGATGATATTCCAGTGTGGTTTGCTCGCGTCATGTCCCTATTCAAGCTTCGTACAAAATCTGGCGTTCTAGCCGGATCATTGACTTGTCTTGAGCATCATTCCTTTAACTGTCAAACTTGTGCGGGAAATGGAGGTCGGGACTACGCCTTTGTCCAGTATCTGGATATCGTTGATGAGCACTCTGTGGCAATGGACGCAGTGGATACAGCGTTGAACTGCATACGGCTGCGGTGGGATAGGAATGAGGGTCCATCCAACGACAGCCTTATTGGCAAATATTTCGGGCTGTGCCCTATTGATAGTTTACGCGGAGTAGTTTCCTTGATACGCATTGACAAGTACCTTCGGCCTTTGCGAACGACCGATGAGCATTTGGTCGCAATTCGCAACTACATTGGAAGTGCGGATAACTGGACATCCAACCTATTCTATGTGAATAGGTTCTCTCTTCCCGTTGGTACTGTACCCAATTCTTCTATTTCGGATTGTCCTATGCTTGAATAAACTAGGTAACGCCATGGCATACAACGCTTCTTCCCAGTTCGGTGCTCCCCACCAACCCATTAGTCGCGTGACCAGTGCCTTCTTCAAGGTCATCGGTCGCCCGACCACTGCATCACTAGTCGCGTGACCGGTGTGTCTACGGTCGCTGGAGCACGCAGAGCACATGATCCCTGCTGGAAGGCTTTCATTGGCTGAAGTATCGATATGAACCTCTTTTCGTACGATTACAGTACGTTACTGCTTCCAAATTTTTCACTTCCCGGTTGCACATATGCGTTTCGTGAACACAGTCCCACGGAACATGATTGTTCACAGGTGCATAAAGCACCTCCGCCTTAACCCCGACACACGACTTGACTCAAGTGCGGCACGAGCGGCTTACAGAAGTATATCTTCCTCGTCCCGACGGGACGAGGAAGATATACTTCTGTATCTTCGCGGGAAAAGGGGGACACGGCGTGTCCCCCCTTTTCCCGTGAAATGCGGCCAATACAGTAACATGTCACCATCACCAGGTGCCGTTGGGTGATCTGGGTTATACCCCGCCCTGATCCCGGGATCACGCAGGTAAGATTTGGGTTCTATAATCGTCCCAGCACCATACTTTACAGTGGCCCCATTCCGCATTTGTGCTTGGGCCTTTTATGTATCTTCAAGCAATTGCGCGGAACAGCCCTTCACACGCCACTTTTGTATACTGTCAAGGCATAACATACCCGCCGTACAGGTCAGCCCGACAACGCCGTCTACATCCGCAACGCCTTTCCCAACCCGAACTTCCACAGGTTGACCTTCGTACGAAGCCATGAAGCGTCAGGCTTCACAAACAGGTGGACCTTATGCACAGAAGCGTGGTGCTTGCCATGTCAGCAACCGAACCCGCTCGGCAAGCCGTGGCCTTCGCGATCCACCTATTGGTCCAGAAACCCCTGTGCCCCCAACTCCGCCTGAAGTTGGTACACCAGTTACACGCGGAAGTGGTCGTGGGCGTCGCAATAGCTCTCCACTGCGAGCTCAAGTTAGAACCAATTTCCCGTTTCGGTATGATTTAGAAGAAGAAGAGGATGACGTTGTGCCCGATACACAAGACCAAGTGGAAGGAGTGCAACCAGGACCTCCTGCATCAATAACACGTAATGAAGACGTGCGATGTTCAAGAATTCCGTCATCCCCGCTTGTCTCTACTCGTTCCAATGGAAGTACGCGTCGTGCAGGATACAGTCCAGTTCGATCGCCACCGCGTCGTGCACTTCGGAAGCCTGGTGTGCCACTGTATCCCACCGGGCAGACCTTGTCTCATGCTCCACGTCATACGGTCGGAAGAGGTGAACCCGGACAAGGTCCACCAACTCAAACTCGTGGAACCTCTATTCCCCCTTCGCGTGGTCAAGGAGTGCAGCGTAATCAACTTCCACAACCGGGACAGAGCCGTCCCGAAGTGGTTCAACCTGAAAGAACTGAACGCGGGGGCCGGAGTCATCACTCGCGTGACCGCGGACTTCCCTCTTCGGCTCGTGGACGTGAGGAACAGCACCAGCCCGGTGAGGCAGGGCTTGGACGTCGAGAACAAAGAGACAACTTGCCGTTTGACAATGAAGAAGAGATCCAGCCGTACAGAAACAATCCAAATTTGGCTTTCCCGCCACAGCGCCGTACTGGATCTCATCAAATTGGTATTGCCCCGTCTACAGGAAGGTCCAACAGTGAGATACCAAGTGGGGATGTTGGTCGTACAGTGCGTCCCGATGCTCTGCCTCGAAACGATTCAATTCATGCACCAAGCAACGGACAAGTTGACAGACGTGAAGAAACTCTCACCCTTCACCGAAAATTGAACAACCTAAAAGCTGCTGCTGCAAGTAAGGCGAAGGAGTTCCATCGCCTCGAAGAGCTTGTCGACATGCTTCAAGAATGTAAGAGAATGCAAACTGAAGAAATCAGTACTTTGAAGACGGAGAACACTGTGCTTCGTGGTGCAGCCTCAAGGTCGGCAGAACTTGCTGGTCGCGCACAGACGCGCTCTGTTCAACGTACACCAGGAAATCCTTCAGCTCTGCTAATGAAAGATAAGTATGAGGAGTCCGGCATAGGCCGCCCTTTCCTTACAACAGTCATGGCTCTTGACTCTGACATACGTCGGTATGCAGCATATATTATGACGGAGATGTGCCCGACTAGTCATCACTTCTTTGCCACTGGAATTGACTGGTTTCCAAATACCATCACACCGGAGAAAGCCATTGTGAAGGACTGGCGCGGACGAGCTTTACCCTTGGACTTACCGACAGACAGATATGACTTCAAGGAAATCCCTGACGTTCATCCCCTTGGCGGTGTGTTCTTACAGTGGAAGACAGATGACGACGGTCGCTTTTACAGTGAACGTATCTTGGTTCCTCAATGTCTCACGGTCATCGCGAAGACGGGGAAGTTCTACTCCCAGAACCCGGTATGCATTAATGCTGTACTGAGTGCTGCGGCAATGGAAAGCAGGGAGAGGGATCGTATTGGAGCTACACAAGACGATCTACGTCACTGTTCAGATTCGTTTCTGTCTAGCCCTGTACTGCGGCGTAAGTTCATGCACTCCGCTCGAGATGTATTGGGAAGCCGTAAGAAATCTATCTTCAGATCGTACTTCAGTCTTCTGGGTTACGACACCATAGTGACTCCACGATCTCCGACAGAGAGCTCAAACCAGGAACAGCGTCGATATATGGAGATGCGCATGGTTCTATCCAAGATGTTCGGAGATACCATCTCCGATACACCCCACACCGGTCGATGGAGGGAAGCTACGTTTTCTGAGATTTGCAACAGGAACGCTTCGGCAATTCCAGACCGCACAGAGAAGGCGGGTGTTGTGGATGAGCTTTTCATGAATGAACCAGCCCGCATAGCGTACGACATGTATCGCGGAAACATCACGTCTTCCGATGATGACTGCAGTCTCATCACGCTCGCGCGCGTGGATGCTTGGATGACTTGCGTCATGCTGGACTTCAAAAGAAAGATAGAAGAGCCAGTGAGGAGGGGGGGCATGCATCCGACTATTCTGAGGAATGGCTTTGCAAACATGCTGCCTAACGCAGTATCATTCTTGTTGGCAACCTGCTCCAGGATCTTCCAAAACGCACTGCGCAGGAACACAGAGAGACTTCGTATTGAGACAAGGCTGAGTGATGCCGTCGATCTCGAGTCTGTGCTGCACAACTGGAAAAGGAAGCACACGATGGCATATAAGTATCCGGAAAATGGCCACTTTTACATTGTACTATGGGCTGCTGCGTTTCAGAAGTTCATTTGTTCATGGATGGGAGACGTTCGGGATTGCACAATATTCCATACCCACAGCCCCCGCAGTCTTCCGAGGCTGTTCACTACTGTGCCGCCTACTCCCGTGAACGTACTGAATGGAGAATTGGACACCAGTTCGAGTGAACATGTGCAACGGGAAGAAAGGCAGTTGCAAGAGTCTCGTGCACCTGTCGGACGACGCAGTACGCCGTCCCCAGTCGGAAGCCCTAGTATGCGTGGGCCTCGAACGAGGGAAAGTATGGATATGCCTCAGAACGCAACAGAAATCGAAAATGATGTCTACGGGCAAGACACTATGGATCCTAGAGATGTCGAAGAAGAAGCGGTCCCAGAGACGATGGAAGAAAGCGCCCGCTTCGAAGAAACAGAGGAATAAGTGCAAGTTGAGCGTCTACTGTGTTCCGTTTCTGGAAAGAATGTGATCTTGGGAATAACCCAAATACGTATGTTTCATCTTGTTACCTTCAGTAAAAACAGTACAGGTCGTTCATTGCCCTGAACTGGTTCCCTTCTTTACAAAGATCGCTGTACTCGTATGTGTGTGGCAGGCGTCCCGGGTACCGTTTTATTTACATCTTTGCTTTATACTGAACACAGCGCCCTGTGTATACAATGCCGCAGCCTGCAAGGCCTTCAGGGATAGCGGCTGTTGTGAAATTATTATAAATACAGTATTTCCACATAGCTCCAACGCGTCCCATCACACTCCCATCGCACTAAGCCAGCAGTTTTGGTCACTTCCAAGTCTCCACAGTATGGCTAGAACGAAACAAGTCTCGAGGAGGGGTGGGATGAGTACTGCTCCGTTCCTGCAAGGTATCCAGCGGCCTGGCAGACTGCGTGGTCGTGTGCGATTGCCATGGCCGCAGCCTCTTGCCCGTCTCAGGCCCGATCGTTTTGAAGTGCTTGCCTCCATCGGGACTGCGTTACAGCATGAAAGAGCCCCGCCGAACACGGCCACAAGTGCACAGCACGATCGAGAACCACGTGGGGAGGACACGGAAGGGCCTACCGTGATGAACGCAGACGTACGTCACGCTTCCCAGGATAAAAGTACGGAGACGCCAAGAAACGGTTCGAACATTGAATTAGCGGTGATTCCTGCACAGCAAGACGACGTATCCGACGAAGTTATGGATGGGGGGCACGCTGATGACACACGGTTCAGACGAAATTACTAAACCAGACTTTCTTTCCCGCACCCTTCCCAGGAGAAGTCGCGCGACCCACCATGACGCTGTGGTCGGTCGCCGGACTCATGCGCACGTGGTTGCATGGGTCACGCGACTGATGAGTGCCCACTGAGTACGTGGTTGCATGGGTCGCGCGACTGATGAGTGCCCACTGAGTACGTGGTTGCATGGGTCGCGCGACTGATGAGTGCACAGTGATGACGTGGTTGCATGGGTCGCGCGACTGATGAGTGCCCACTGAGTACGAGGTTGTATGGGTCGCGCGACTGATGAGTGCACAGTGATGACGTGGTTGCATGGGTCGCGCGACTGATGAGTGACCTCTGAGTAAGTGGTCGCATGGGTGGCATGGGTCGCGCGACTGATGACTGAACAGTGACTCATCAGTCGCGCGACCCGTGACTGGGTCTAACGCAGTGTTTTATGATCATGATTCACCGTTTGCAACACACGTCGCGCCACCAATCATGGTGCATCGGTCGGCGGACCTATGCGTACGTGCTCGCCAGACACATTGGGACCCATGCCATGGGTCGCGCGACTGATGCGTCACTGGTCACGTGACCCAACGAGGTATGCGTCACACAATTGCAATGGGCCCTGGTCGCCGGACCACTGCAAAAACCATTTACGCACAGCCAGGAGCATTGTATACCCTTCAAGTACTTCTGTGCAAAAGGGATGAAGTATATAGGGATAAAGCAGAAGCAACATTTATTGAGGTGGCATAGAAGTACTTAGCCGCAGTATCCTATTATTTGACGCCACACGTTGCTGGAGCACAATGGTGGTGCATTTCCGATGAAGAACAGCCTGTCCGCTGCCCTTGTGCACATGACGTACACTGAGCGAAGGTCATTCACAAGCCCGAGATGTCCCCTTTTCTGCTTAACTGCAGAAAATATTACAGTCTCACATTCGTCTCCCTGGCAAGCAGCAATGGTAGTCACACGAACACCCATTCCCCTGAGAACCTCCCTGAAATCAGGGCGGGCCGGCAAAGCATACAAGTCCTTAAGTGCTTGAAGAAGTGCGACTTCTTGTTCGGCATATATGCAAACAATGAGGACACGCTCCCCAGGGTGCTTCGTCAGCACAATGCGAGCGATTTTTGCAGCGCACGCTGCCTCAATGGAACTGCGCTCATCATTTCCATCCCTGTTTCTTCTTTGGGCGAAGAACGACACACAGCTTACATGGTCGTATGGGTTGAAGAACCTCATTGGGAACGCGATGTCCACAGGAGTCATGGCTTGGATATCTCCACACCATATGACTGGTTTGCTCAATTGATCCGGACGACATCGGAGCAGAGGAAGGCCAGCTGTAACCACATTCCTGCCGGAGATGAGGTTCGCTAGTTCTGAGATGACAGGATGCATTCTGTACTGGATATCCAGCACAATGTTGTTGATGCGATCTTGGCCGCCGAGTCCTGGAGATTGAGTTGGAACAAGCCGTTCGAATATAGAAGTAGTGTATATATCCGCAAGGTAGTTCATCCCACTTCTTATCACAGGAGCTTGTTGAAGAGGATCACCCATCATAACGACGATAGGGAACCTTGATATCTCAGTCCCGGTTGACAGCATGCTGAAAACAGGGAGCAAGTCGACGTCAGGCACTTGTGAAGCTTCATCAATAATTACGAGATCCACACCTCTCGGCCCGATTCCTCTCCGGTCTCTACCATCTGGGCTCCACAGCTGCCAAGCGGATCCAAACGTGCAGAGAGTTATTCCGGCGCCCTCGGCTGTGCGGCTTACGCTGTGAACCCTGCCTTCTCCTTCGTTCCTGTACCCGAAGAGGTCATTGTATCGATCAATGTTGTCCTTAGTTCCTGCAGCATCAGGGTTACCCCTCGAAAACCTCGGGGCGACCCGGCGGAAATGTGGGTAGATCAATTCGATGTCCTTATGTTCCTCGCTGAAGAAGCGGATGCCCCCTAGGAGCTTCTTCTCGATGACGTGCAGAGCGTTATTTGACGCAGCCATGATGAGGATGTTAATTGAACGACGAGTGCAGTTCAATCCATCTATTGTGTCACGGCTCATGTCCCCCTTGATCACCTTCTGCCTCGATATCTCAGACTGGGCATAATCATTAATTGCTCCCTGGCGATGGATAGCGGCACCGATGATGTGCATGGCCATAGATGTCTTCCCAGTTCCGGGGGGACCGACGATGGCAAGAAACTTTCTCAGTGGGGACAAGTAGAACTTCAATGAAAGCATATTCATCGACTCGATAACCCCTCCCGTTTGGGCCAGGTTCATGGTACCCAGTCTGGTGTCCGTCGTGGCAATGGGCTGTTCCGCACTAGGAGCAAAGTGGGATATGTAGCCACGAACCTGGTCTTCAATTGGTTTCGTGACAAACTTGAAGACTCGGTTGTATTCCTCCCAAGAAATGTCCCTCGCTCGCCTCAGATCTGCAGCCACCATGCTGTAGTGATCGGTGTGCTTGTTGCTGAGTAGGACGTCGTGAAGCTCAGTACGCATTGACCGAATTTGGCGTAAGGAGTGCAACAGGCGACACTCTCCATTCAGGGATGACCACGTCTGCACGACAGCAGCACACGCATCTTTCTCACGCGAGTCTTCATTTTGAGGCATTCCTCCCAATATGAGCACTGACATCATTCCACTCACAGCACTTGAACTGTTCCTGGTTGTTGTCGAGTTCGTAACAATCCCGAACAGAGTCTCTGCAACATCATACGTGGCTCTTTTCTCGTACAGAGTGTGGATTATGACGAGATCATGGCGGTATTGTAATTTTTCGTATACAGAAGAGTCCCATGAGTTGCGTAGAAACACTTCACGACCGTCGTCTCGGCTTGGGGTAGCTTGGTCGTCCATATTCCATGCATCAGATCTTGCGTGTAGGCGACCAAGGCGAGGCAGACGCCGAGGAGGTTCCCAAACAGCTTCATCCATCGTGAGATTAGACAACGCAGTTGCACAGACGTAATACTGCACACCTGTCATCGTAGCCATATACTCCGACCACCGACGAAAGGCTCCTGGACGTGCATTTCTGTAGACACCCTCGAATTTCACTTCTTGTTCTATCCACGCGGTTGGGTCCGTACGGTGCCCATAATTGAACAAACGTGCCCTAGACCATGCACGGAAGAAGTCGTGGGGGTCTCGCCACAATCGACATGATAAACCAGATACAGACGACGGGATGCGTTCGTAGAATGGACCTTCAACTACCTTGAAAGAGGCCGGCTCTCGCTTGTCAATAGGAGCTGACGGGACCATTCGAATAGTTCCCTGGTGCGGCGGTAACGATAAAGGTGGGGGGGCGTCGGTAGGGTCACGTCCTGGCCCGGCATGGTTGGGGTCTGGTACGGAGTCTTGTCTCTGGACACGGCGGGTGTGAGCACAGGGGGAGGTTGAACCCAATGAACAGAAGAAGTACGAAGAGAAGAGGGCGTGGGATCCACATTCGCGCGAGACATGCCAGAAACTGAGTCTGTATGCATATGCAGTGCGGCCCCGCTGGTAGGGTTGTTGCTGGGTGTGGAATGCAGACGCTGCCTCTTCGGTATTGGTGCGGGAAGTTCCTGAGGGGGAGGTCTTGTCAGATTTGGACGCAGAGGAGCACTTGCGGACCCAACCGCATCGTTCTTCTTCGGCAGAGGAGGTTCAAGGCATACTTCCGTGGATGAACGCGCCGCTTCCTCCATTGCCCGGGCCGCCCGCGTCCACGGTGTCGCCGCGAGAGGTTCCGGAGTGACCTCCTGTACTTGCCGGGGTTTCAGTCTTGGCACAGTAACGGCATCAGTCAGATCAATGATGCCGGCGTCGAGCGCTGGTCCATCCATTTCCAAAGGACGACCTTCCACTTCTGCGACAGGGTCTTCGATCGCGGGAGCATCCACTTCTGTCAAACATTGTTCGGGTGTACCACTGTTCAAATCCGTTGCAGGCCGAGCCGGCTTCAAGCACGTCTTCAGAGGTGGGACAGGCGCAATAGGCTGTACGGCGGAGACGGACGGCGGGTCACCTCCTTGGACTTCGTCCATGGCTGCCTGGGATGTGGTCGTGGGAGCCTGAACTGTTTCGACAACAGACATGGCCGGAGGTTCGGGGACGGTTTCCTTCCTTGCTTTGACGGGATCCATGGGCATCGGAGGTGCAGCGGCAGGAACTTGATTGTGTTGAACATTGGGCGCGGACACCGTACATGCTGCATTCATGGATCCAGGAGACGTCGGAGCAGCCAAGATAGGGGTGGTCACGGGCTTCTGTGTCAAAGAAGACGTCCTCGCATGTGGGCTCGGGGAGTCCGCAGGGGTCGCGAGACCCGTGTCTGCAGCACTCGCGCGACCCGTGTCTTCTGGCTGTACAGTAGCGGGGCTTGCGGGGGTCGCGAGACCCGTGTGTGCAGCAGTCGCGCCATCAGTTTCTTCGGCCTGTACTGTAGATGGGCTTGCAGGGGTCGCGCGACCCGTGTCTGCAGCAGTCGCGCGACCCGTGTCTTCGGCCTGTACTGTAGAGGGGCTTGCAGGGGTCGCGGGACCCGTGTCTGCAGCAGTCGCGCCACCCGTGTCTTGAATGTTCGTGTTTGCCATGTCTTGCTTTGTTTCGGCAGCCTTGACTGCAGTGATCGCGCAAGCAGTGCCTTCCTTGATCGCCGTACCACGGGCTATGGATCCCATGGGGGATATGGTCGGGGTTGAGACGGAAACAGACTCCGGGATGACAGGTGGACCTTGGCCATGCATGGTGGTGGGAGCAGGTACTTCCGTGGCCTGCGATGGCTCTTCAGCTGCAGGGATAGAGGAATGGAGACTAGCAGTCGGAGGAGGTGTTCGTACTGACGCACCGGCAAGGTATTCCTGCTGAACATTACGCATACCCGGTAAGAGAGGTCGCCCAGGCGGCCAAGATTGCTCACAGGTGGGACATGTGTTGCATTCTGGGCGAGGTTGTGGCAGCGAATGGGCGGTGTTCTCTTGAATTCCAAGTTGATCATGCGGTGCGGGCGGAGAAGAAACTGCAACGGCAGGCGCAACGTCCTGCATGACTTCGTTCTCGCTTGTGGGAACTGAAGCGGAGTGAGAAGGGGCTGACTGGAAGGATGGGATGGAAGAATTGACCGTGGTACGGTTGACGTTACTCACAGCAGGAGCCGTTGAAGGAGGAGGTGCAGCCGTGCAGGGCTGTGCAGCGGGAGGTGCAGCTCTTGGTATAGAAGGAGGTGGAAGTGGTTGTACGGAGGCCTCCGCGCTCCCAGGAGCTGCAGGTGTTGCTTCGGACGCAGCAGGAGGGGTACTTTGCACTTCCCGCCGAGTCATACGTTTACGCCGTGCTTCAGTCTCACGCATGTTGTAAACGTCGGGAAGGCCTTCTTCGGTGTCCTGCCTGTATCGCTCAATCTTGGAGGTGAACTTCTTGACCACTCTTCGTACGAAAGCGATTGATTCTCCTTTGACTTCTTCTTTTATGTCAGCCGGGATGTCATCGGAAGACGCGGAAATGACGCACAGATGAAAGCTTTTCAGCAACTGAGATACGGCTTTCCGAAAAGATGAACGCCACTTTCGTTCATATACCTGACGTGCGGTGACGAGATTCCCGGAAAGAAGCACGTTGATTACAGTAGATATGAAGAGTTGACCCATGAGCACAGTAGGACCGGTGGTACTACTCATGGTCGTCTTGAAGGCTTGCTTTGCGTCGATGAGGTGCGAATGCTTCAACACGCGACGGTCGTAGGTGCTGGACTGTTGGAGATCTTCGAAATGAGAGGACGGAGCTGCATCCATTGTTTGCTCACGAACTCTCTGCATCACGTCGAGGAGTACAGAAGGCATACGCGGAACGATATCGCCTAGGAACCATTCCATGTGCTGAAGAGGGACATCGTATTGCACGCGTGCATCGC
Organism: Pterothamnion heteromorphum; assembly: GCA_032358295.1. Lineage (NCBI taxonomy): Eukaryota > Rhodophyta > Florideophyceae > Ceramiales > Ceramiaceae > Pterothamnion > Pterothamnion heteromorphum. Next base: position 4,875 of record JAULBV010193936.1, on the reverse strand, counting down.
CATCTTGGAAACCGCGGGCAGCTTCGAGAAGGACGTCAACAGCGCTTGCGTTTCCATCATTAGCATCCATGATAGCAACCAAGTAACACAACCAGTTGACGAAGTGAACGTAGAGGCCCAAGAACCAACCGCGACCGGACTGATTGAAGAAGAGGACTTGAGAGTAATCGGGGTAGTTCCTCCTGGACATCTTGGTTTTAGCTATGGAGGCGATCCACGGCGCCTCAATCCAAGACGGAATACGAGTTCCAATGGCCTTCATATCCAGGGGGGCGACGTTTCCGACCTGGGCCTTGTTCGCAGTGCGCTTCCAACAAAAGCCGCGTATGGCAGATGTGAGGGCTTTCGGGTACGCTCGCAAGGCCACGCGAGCGTTGTTGTCGAGGAGCACTAGAGCACGATGCGCGAAACGGTCGGCATTTTGTTTGGTCATAGCGCCAGGCCTGTTTTCGTATAAACGAAAGTCGGGAGACATGACGAATCGCATGATGTCGGAGTGCATCCTCTTGTACCACACATCCGCATACACAGGGCCATCAACGCTGTAATCTTCGCGACGCGGAAGAGAGTGTACGAAAACAGCGGCGGCATCAAGCAGGGCAGAACTATCGCGGTAAACGGGTGGGTCGCTCACGCCAGTGGGTAAGGAGTCCGGGACACGTGCAGGAAGAACGCCTTCATTATTACGCGCCTCACTGCCGTCACGTTGAATTTCCGTCGGGACAGGGGCTGCAGTAGGACCTGCACGCGCGGAGCTGGAGCCGTGACGAACAGTTGCTACATCCATGACCGTAGACATCGCATCACGGGTCGCGCGTGACCTTGTTGACCGGCGGGGAGTGGTCATTGCCGGGGGCTCCGACGTGGCCGGGGAGCGGCGGGGAGACACGGAACGTTGAGTTGGGTTTCCGTCGGAGCTGCGGTTGGAGCGGCGCAGAGCAGGTGGCGAAGGCGAAGCGCGTCTGGCAGAGGGGCGGGAGGTTGGCGGAGCCACTGGCGACGGCGAATCGTTGCGGGGAAGGAGGCGATTGGAGCGACGGACTGGCAGGGGCGTCGGGGGTGCGTTGCGAGCAGAGCGGCGGGGAGACACGGGCGGCGGGGATAAGACTGGCGTGGATGGAGGGACGCGACCGGGAGAGACACGCTGCTTGGATGTGTGACGAGTGGAGCGACGTGGTGGAGGGACCATTGCGGTTCTTCTTCGTTGTTGAGGAGAAGACGTAACGGAATGAGGCTCTTCCGGACAAAGGATGACAGCTTTGGAGACGGAAAAGCAAGGGGATATGGAAGCGGGGCAAGAGTCGAACGGGACGGGAAATCGTAGAGGATGGCAGAAAAGGGCAGGAGACGGAGGGACGGAGGTAGCCGAGTTGACAGGGAATGGGCCGGGATAGTGTGCGGAAGATCGGAGCAGGGCTTGAGACGAGGAGGTGAGGTAGACGAGAAGGGAGAGGGGTAGGGCAGTAGGGGTAGGGCGGAAAGGAGGGAGAGGTCGATGGTCGCATGACCGTTGTCAGGATAAAAAAAATTGACGAGAGCGTTTTTTGCAGTACGAGACTGTTTAGTGGTGATTATGAATTGTTAAATTCGAAAAGGGTCTTCTAAGTAAACTGAAGATGTTTATGAACGTGACTTATTGGACACACCCATTCGTGTTCTACAATTTCAAGGTTAAGGCTGCACGCAACGACCGCTTGTGAATGTTCGAGCGGCCACCGGTTTTTGTTGCCGGGGTTTTGTAATGGCGGCCAGTTTGGAGCGGGGAAGATAGTGTACGGGCGGTTTATAAGGTTTAACTGCGGTCAGCAGTTCAATTACAGTTCAGCGACCTCTTGGAAGGTATCGTATTTACCCTAAGCGTATCACCATTCCTTCCACATGCTCCGTCGAGAAAAATTAGTCAACACACGCAACCACTAAAAACGTTCAGCAGCAGCAGCAGTACGAACATGAAGAGCAGCAGCTGCATGCAACTCTCATCAGGTATTGGGCCACCTGCTGCGCTGTTCACGGGCTGCTGACTGAATGTGTGCGACACGCAGCGCAGACCTGCTGCTCGCCGCCTCTGCCATGAGCAGCGGCGGAATGCCACGTATCATGAAATCAATTATATAAACGCGCCACCATGCTTGATTAATACTTTCGAGCGTGGCGGCGCATTGCCAGCCACACCCGCCGTTCATTGGTGCTTGGCGCGCAGGAAATAAGCGCATTTTTCTGGCGCATTCGCCACCCCGACGTTTTCTCCAACCCCATCAGGTATCCCCGTGGAGTAGGCACTGGTCACGCGAGGCATGCATGAAGCGTACAGTACAGGTATCCCTATCCCCGTGCATTAGGCACTGGTCACACGACTCATGCGTGAAGCGTACAGTACAGTTATTCATATACCCGTACATTAGGAACTGGTCACGCGACTCATGCGTGAAGCGTACAGTACAGTTATCCATATCCCCGTGCATTACGCACTGGTCACCCGACTCATGCCTGAAGCGTACAGTGCAGTTATCCATATCCACGTGCATTAGGCACTGGTCACGCGACTCATGCATCAAGCGTACAGTACAGTTATCCCTATCCCCGTGCAGTACGCACTGGTCACGCGACTCATGCATCAAGCGTACAGTATAGTTATCCCTATCGCCGTGTAGTACGCACTGATCACGCGACTCATGTTTCAAGCGTACGGTAACACATCTCACGACCGATGGCAAAGGCATTACAGGCACTGGAGGCGCGACGAATGAATGGAATGTGCAAGCATTGCTCACGCGACTGGTGAACGAAGAAAACAGTACCTGGTGCCGCAGCCCACCACGAGAACATGTACGCAGTGGTCGCGCAACGAATGAATCAAACGTTGAAACACTGGTCGCATGACCAATATCCAAAGCAAGTTACAGGCAATGGTCGCGGGCGTGTGCATAGAAGCAATACAGGCACCTGCCGCGCCATCAATACAGATGGCGCGATGTCGGAGATAGCAATGGTTCGGAGACCACACGGGGGCTGTTAGGAGCACAGTGGGTTACTCCGACCGAGTCCTTCTGCCACAGAATGGGAAATACGCCAACGCTACGTACGCATCAGGCATCGCGGACATAACGCGAAGCCGGTACACAGACCGTGGTTGAGTACTCGAGGCGCCGAAGAGGACGGCCCTGCACGCACACAATACCATCTTGACCAGCAGCGTGCATGAAAGGAGGGTAGCACGGAACAAGGACAGTCGCAGGACGCAGGGGCTGCAACTGCACCCAGCGGGCGGGAGCGGCAGCACGGACCGACGCTGGGCACACGACGTGCAGGCCGACGCGCGCGACGACATAGGCGGAAACGACCAAGGGCTGAGGTGCCCGAGCGAAACGCGTCGACACGGTTCGGACTTGCACCGGGCGCGTTCTAGCTCGAAGCAATGAGAATAATTGCTTCGCGCTCGCGCGCATCCCGGGTGCACGCTGAGTGTGGATCCGGGATGCCGATACTGGGAAGTGGGCGGAGGCGAATCGAAAGGGACGCACGACAGGCTTGCACAGGCGAGATGATGCGGGGCGTAGAACGCGACTCGGCGCGAGCGGCGGCGGGAAAGGCAGACGAAGACGGGCGTTGTGGCTCTTGCGCTCTCGGGGAGAAGCGGCATTGGCAGACTGAGTCGACTCGGCAAGCGATGGGCGCGGGGCGCAGCCACAGCGAACGCGACGAGACGGACAACGCAAATTTGGCAACACGGACTGCGGCCAAGACCCGGGCTCGTGTGACTTGAAGCGCACGCCGACCTCCACGCCGCCGGGGAGACGAAGGCGGGCGCCAGGCCCGAGTCCAGATCGAGCGGCACAGTGTTCGTGCGAGACGCAGAAACAGCGAGGCACGGTGTTCGCGCGAGACACAGAAACGGCGAGCGGGCATTACGAGAGCGCAAGGACAGGGAACGTAAACGTGGCGTACGACAACGGCGGAGGCCGACGGGAGAATGATTTCGGCAGGGGCCAAGAGCGGCTAAGCTGAGACGCACAACGGCGAGTCATGAGAGAAAAGCCGGGCGATGACGCAGTTTGGCATGACAGCTCAGCCACACAGCGGAGCGTAGCGCGAAGCGTGCGAGCGTATAATCCCGACAGCGACTGCGCCGCAGGTGAGTGGACTGGCTTTTCATCCCGCGAGACGAGCAGCGGCAAGTTGGCCGCACCGGGCGGGCACAGGCCGGACGGGTTCAGGCCGACGCAGGCGCTCGCGCGAGTGAACGGCTGGGGCCGGAATGGCCCAGCGCCTGACGAGCAGCGGGGTTGTGCACGCCGCCCACTGTCGCGGAAGGTGGTTTGCCGCATGTATACGCGCGGCACGCACTTGTTCATGGTAGACAGTGAAGGACGCGCCCTGACGACGCGCATGCGTGTATGGCGTCTGGCGCGTATGTGGTAGGCGCGATGCAGTGCCACTGCAGCGCGCACAGCGCATACGCATGGGATATTCGCTTTGCTACTGTAGCGGTACTTGAACTTTTCCGGAGACGACCGGTAGTCGCCTCCGGGAAATTACCAAGTAAGATACCGCTACAGTAATGCGGAGCAAAAAAATGCGGCAATGGAAGACGAAGTTAAACCGTGCACAACGGCGGCGCGCGGAGGAAAATTTAATAATCGGAAAATCGGGTGCAGGTAAAAAGGCGGGGTGAGGGAAAAGATAATGATGGTGTGGTTGGTAAATAAAAATGAGGCGTCCACGTGTATACGATTCTCAACGACTAAGCCGAGTGTACCTGGCGGAATTTCGAAGAATCCTGGACAATTACCCCTGAAAATCCAGGTCAAAACCTGGGCACTGTAATTTTCCAGGATTCCCAGGTACCCAGGTCAAGCCCCAGGTATCCTGGGAAAA
>JAULBV010193935.1:0-72086 GCA_032358295.1 Pterothamnion heteromorphum | reverse complement strand
CTCCCCATGAAACAAATGCGAGCGATGGCCAACGAAGCCTACCGAGAAAAAATCCTCTCCCTAGCTAGATGACCCTGTCACTCTCCTTCTAAATTCTAACTTGAAACTTACAACCCTTCGCGGTAGGATATTCCTACCATGACGACAACTCTCGCCACCAAGGGGCAAATTGTGATCCCCAAAGACATTCGTAACCGCCTCGCGCTTGAGGCTGGTGACGACTTTGAAATCTGGGCTGATGATGACGGTGAGATTGTTCTTCGTCGTATTACGAAGCGCCCCAACGAAGGCCTCGTTGATCTCCTTCAAAGTTGCCCTCATCCCTTTGAGATTCCCGAGAGAACACCTGAATTACCACGTCCTGTTAGCTTCGACTAGAAACCATGTCCTACCTCGTCGATACCAATATTTTGTCCGAGTCGAAAAAGCCCTCTCCTAACCCAAGAGTCATCGACTGGCTAAAAGCTCATGAGTCCGAGCTCTATATCTCGACCATCACGATAGGTGAACTGCGTCGTGGCATTGAGTTCTTGCCAGACGGCCAAAAGAAAAAAGATCTCATGCGCTGGATTGGCCTCCTCTCCGACTCCATGAAAGGCCGTATCCTCAGCTTTAATACCTCCACCGCACACGTCTGGGGACAAATGCAATCAAGCCTCCAACAAGAAGGCTATACCCTACCAACAGCCGACGGAATGATTGCAGCAACCGCCAAGCGATACCAGCTGACTCTAGCGACAAGAAACCTCAAGGACTTCCACAAAGCCCCCATCAAATGCCTCAATCCTTTTGAAGCATAACAAAGCCTCAATGTCCCGTGCTTAGACCTTCAGTTCTTATTCGCCAAAGGTGAATCTCATACCAGCATGGGGAAAGGTGCGAAGCACCGCATCCCTATGAATAACCATTCCCATAACCCTCGTTCGCTGGAGGTGAACCTCATTTCGGTGAGACCCCTCACCCTGCAATAAGTTTGAGATTCAGCCAAATCCGATTTTTGCCGATAACATTGGTCATGGGGATGCTCCCCCTGCTGGTATAAATATAGCCTTCAGCGATGTAAGGCTATCATCGATAGGTTCGCATGGCTCATGCGACAGATTCTCGACGCTCCCAAACATCACAAAACAACGCACAGCCTATGCACCGTGAGCCCACGGCGCGCTAACGTTCTGCTTGCTGCCTGACGCAAAACTACCGTTTGATTTCAGAACTGAAGATTCAAATCACCAGTCAAACTAAACGCTGAAACGAATCACGAATTGGGTGCAGCATCTTATTAGGCATTCTGGTCTTTCGCGCGTGCTTCAGCCACTTCATCCAAAGCGATATGAAAAGTTTCCAGGAGTTCTTCTGTGACAGGTAGTTGCACATAGTTCAGGCTCCCTCCGAATGGTGCCTTTGCGCTAGATCTGATGACCAGCTCCAAGGCATCCTTCCTTCGGCACAATAGAAGCGTCTGTCTCATTGAACCCAGGCCTACCTTCTTCTCAGCAATCACTCCATAATCCTTGATTACCTCGCCTGTGAACAGTTTGCGTTCGAGCCACTTGAATATTGCCATACCAAATTGCGTTTAACGTGAAATCGGTGGAATCGGCAATTGATCTGGAGTCAATTCTAAATCCCCACGCTTCGCTAGATCTGCGTTCACAGCGTCGATGATGTCTAGTTCGGGCTGGAAGTCGGCGGCGTGGTAGGAACTACGCACGAGCGGGCCACTGGCGACGTGGCGAAAGCCTTTCTCAAGCGCTACTTCCTTATAACGAGCAAAGGTCTCAGGGGTGATGTATTCGACCACTGGAAGGTGACGCGGTGTGGGACGCAAATACTGCCCCAAGGTCAAGACCGACACATTATGAGCGAGGAGGTCATCCATCGCTTGGAAAATTTCTTCCTCACGCTCGCCAAGACCAAGCATGATTCCACTTTTCGAGGACACCTTACCATCGACCATTGCGGAGGCCTTTTTCAGAACGGCCAATGAACGGTCATACTTCGCACGGCTCCGCACGAGTGGGGTCAAACGGCGCACCGTTTCCAAGTTGTGGTTAAAGATATGCGGGCGGGCTTCCATCACCATCTCCAAGGCCCAATCACGGTCATTGAAATCAGGAACGAGCACCTCAATAATAATGCCGGGGTTGATCGCGCGCACCGCCTCAATCGTCCGTTGAAAATGTTCTGCTCCGCCGTCCTTGAGATCATCACGAGCGACCGCCGTAATCACGACGTGCTTCAGCTCCATCCGGCGGGTTGCCTCGGCCACGCGCATTGGCTCGTCTTCCTCAAGCGCATCGGGCTTGGCGGTCTTCACGGCACAGAACCCACAAGCACGCGTGCATTTCTCACCCGCGATCATAAAGGTCGCTGTCCCCTGTCCCCAGCACTCCCAACGGTTCGGGCACTGCGCCTCTTCACAAACGGTCACCAGGTTCAGGTCGGTAATCATCGACTTCGTATCCCAGAACTTCGGGTTATTTGGGAGACGAACTTTGATCCAGCTAGGCTTACGGTCAGTATGCAAATCTGCATCCATCTTCATCCGAGGTCCAAAATTCTCGATTCCTTTGCTGCCGTGTCCGCATCCGCTCATATGCCCAAAACCCTAGACCCAAAACCCCAAAAATCAAGATCCAAGGAAAACTATCGCCGCCCTTCAAAGGCGCGGTGCAAAGTCAGCTCATCGGCATATTCTAGGCCACTCCCCGCAGGGAGTCCCTGTGCCAAGCGTGTTACCTGACAATCCAGCTCCTTGAGTTCCTCCATTAAGTAGTTAGCGGTTGCTTCTCCTTCCACATCAGAACCAACCGCTAAAACGACCTCCATTCCACCAACCGCCCTAACCCGCTTCACCAAGCCATTAATCCGCAAATCCTCTGGTCCCACCCCGTCAAGCGGTGAAAGCTTTCCGCCCAAGCAGTGATAGAATCCTCGAAAGGCGCCGCTCCGCTCAATTGGTAAAACATCCGTCGCCTCTTCCACTACACAAAGCACACGTGCATCACGGCCAACCGACGAGCAAACGGGGCAGCCCGACGGCTCATCAGAAGTCGCAAAGAACCCACACTTCGGGCAACTCCCCACCACTTCACCGGCCACACGCACCGCATCGGCCAAACTGGTCGGTGACGCCTTTGGGCTCTGGAGCAACCAAATCGCAATGCGCTCCGCACTACGCGGCCCCACACCTGGAAGCCTTTTAAGCTCCCCAATCATTGCCTTTGCCTCCTCTGGAAAATCAATACTACCCATAACAAAAAATTCCGCCTTACGCCTTCTTCGACTTCCCTCGCGATGCCTTCTGCTCGTTTTCAGTCTGCTCCTCCTTACGCACAATTTCCACAACCTTTTCACTCTGGATCGCTTGCTGACGCGCCTTCTGCTCCTCGAACCGAGCCTGCGCATACTTGGCTCGTGCCGCCTCCATGTAAATCATCACGCCCACACCTGAAACCAGCACCCCAATCATCACGGGAAGCGGATTAAAAAATCGACCCCACAAGCCCGCAACAGGACACCACATCGCGATCAAAATCAGCACCGAAAAGAGCAGCATCACCCGTCGCATCATCCCCGGCGTTTCCACCATCACAAGTGCCGTCAAAAATCCGAACGGAAGGACAAATAGCAAGCTCATCAAGCCCCCGTCGCCTTTCGTATCCGGCAAGAGAAAGCCTAGCTCCTGAAGCATCCCCGTCAATCCGCGTCCTGCTTCGGCCCACACGCCGCTTAGCTCAAAAAGGAGTACCGTAACAAATCCCAAAGCAGCCATTACCCCCGACACCCCAAAAGAGCGCAACAAAGGAAAAGAAGGAAGCGAGTGATTCATCAGTCAAAAACATACCCACAATCCATAAAAACACCAGCCACATAATAAGCATCTCCAGCAGCCAATCAATTTCTCCAGCCTCCAAAACATATCGTAACGCCTCTCCTTCTTTCTCCCGCAAAGACGCTAAGGCACAAAGAATTAATATAAAAAACTTGGCGTCTCTGCGTCTTTGCGGGAGTCCTTCCGAACAAGGTTCAAACACCCTAGAATATGCCCCGTGACTAAGCCTTCTTCCCACAGTGGCAAGCCACCCAGTCTCTCGTGCCATCCACATAGCCTTCTTCTTTCCAAATGGGCACCCGGCTCTTCACCTCATCAATGATATACTGACAGGCCAAAAAAGCGGCTTCCCGATGAGCCGAGGCCACCCCCACCCAAACCGCACGATCACCAATCCCCAACGCACCCACACGATGTGCGCAAAAAGCGTCCTCGATCTCGAACTTTTCCAACGCCTCCGCCATCACCCGCGCTCCCTCCTTCATCGCTAAAGCCTCATAGGAAGTATAGGTCAAACTAGCGACTGCCCGTCCCTCATGATGATTACGCACCCATCCTTCAAAACTCACAAAGCCCCCACAAGAATCAGCCCGCAACCGCTCCAAATAAACCTCCGGCTGAAGCGCATCACCGGTCATCAAAAAACATTCACTCTTCATAATTCAGCCTTCACTCTTCTTTATTATCCACCGGCAAAAGGAGGCATCAAGCCCACTTCGTCCCCATCACAGACCTCATCAGCCCAGTCCGCAAACTCCTCATTCAAAGCAGGACGGATCGCCTCCTGTTCCAACGTCAGCTCATGCTTTTGCTTACATTCAGCAAATAACTCACCCAACGTCTGAACCGATGTCTGCCTCACCTCAACCGACATCCTAGCCTGTGCGCTCAAGCCCCCAAAATAACGCACCTTCACCCGCTTCTCAGTCGATGAAAGCACCGCCCGAATCCGCTCCGCCTCCTCGGGCGTATTCGCATTATCAAGAGCCTCCGCCACTTGTGGGCTCAGCATCTTAACCTCTAGCCCTTCCTCCTTGAGATCCTCAATCAAATGGCGCGCGCATAGCTTCTTCTCCTGCACAGCTTCCTTAACAACAGCCGATGTCGCCTCTTTCCAAATCGCACACAGAGGTTCGGGCCGACCATCAAAGCGACTCTCAAAACAAATCAGATCACCACCCTCCTCCTCACAAAGTTGACGTAAGGCCGCCTCATTAAGTAACGGTAAATCACAAGCAACGACCAACCAATCTCCCCCACGCAGTTGTGCCGAAGCCAAAGCACCCAGCGGTCCAACCTCCCCAAACTCATCACGGACAATCCGAGTCTCTTCCCAGCCCTCTTGCTCTTGATCAGAGCGAAGCGAAAGAAAAACCTCCTCGCAAAAGTTCTCTAACAACGAGGCCGTATAATCTACCTGACTCAGTCCGTCACGATAACTCATCGTCCCCTTCGCCAGCCCCATCCGACGCGACCGTCCCCCTGCTAAAATCAATCCCTTCATCGTCGTGCTTTATTCGGCCACCCAATCCCCCGACTTCCCGCCCTCTTTTGAAAGCAATCGTCCCCCTTCAATGACCATCCCCTTATCGAGTGCCTTGCACATATCGTAAAAACAAAGTGCCGCCCCCATCACGCCCGTCAGAGCTTCCATCTCAATCCCCGTCTTGCCGGTTGTCCGACACTCACAAAAAAAGCTAACGAGGTCCCCCACTTGCTCGACCTCGAACTTGCACGAATCCATCGGGAGCGGATGACAAAAAGGAATCAGCTCGCTCGTCTTCTTAGCGGCCATGGTGCCCGCAATGATCGAGGTCTGAAGGACCGCTCCTTTTTTGGTGAGGTGATCTCCCCCTGCCAAAGCCTCCTGCACCACCTTACCTATACGCACCGAGCAAACCGCCCGCGCCTTGCGCACCGTGACCGCCTTCTCCGAAACATCCACCATTCCCGGCTGTCCCGTCTCATCTAAATGTGTCCAATCTGCCATAACTTACTAGATCGTTAATATCGCAGGCCTCTCCGTTTTTACAGAGTTTTTACGACAGCGGGTAAAAAGAAACCTCCTCACCAACGTTCGACTTCTGAATAACCTCGGCAAAGCCTGCCAAGTCGACCAACCCAGAGAAGTCTCCCGAGGTATTCGTCGTGATCGGTTCTGCACGATCATCAGAATTGAGGCTTACCGCTTGAAGCATGGTCAACCTACGTGGTGCGCATACCTCCGTTGCGAGAACCTTCACTTGCTTAGGAGACCTACCCGTAAGCTCGCGCATCAGTGGCCCTAGATAACGACACAGGCAGGACAACACCGACACCGGATTCCCCGGAAATGCCAAGGCCACCTCCTCCTCACTTGCCCATGCTCCGAATGGTTTTCCGGGGCGCTGGCTCACTCCATGAAAAAGAGGCGCACCAAATGCATCACTCAACACTTCAGGAATCCAATCACGGCGCCCCTTCGAGGCTCCACCTGAAAACAAAACCAGCTCGGCCTCTTTTCTCGCCTCCTCTAAAACAAAACAAACATTCTCCCGTTCATCATTCACACTCGCAAAGAAGCAAACCTCCCCGCCCAATGACTCAACGAAAGAACGCATCACTTGATCGTTCGAGCGCCGAATCTGATGCGCGGCAGGAGTCTCATCCACCGCAACAAGTTCATCGCCTGTCGAAATAATGCCCACTCGCAAAGGACGAAAAACCAATACCTCCGCATACCCACAAGAAGCCAGCACGCCCATCACCGCCGGAGTAACCGCCTGACCAACCTTTGCCAGAGTATCCCCTTCTTTCCGATCACTCCCCGCCTCATGAATCCATTTCCCTGCTTCTAACGGAACACCCAAGCCTCCCGCTTCATTAACAACAATCTTGCTACTAATTTCTCCTAAACCGCCCTCAAGGTACTCAACGGGAATGATCACCGCCTCCTGCGGAGGAAGTGGACAAACTGCGCCTGTCATAACCTCCAGCGCTTCACCGTTCTCAACTCCCAAAACTTTGCCCTGTCCTGCGGCTTGCGTTCCACTGAGCTGATACGTCCTGAGGCCAGCGGCCCAATCATCGGCTCGCACGACTACCCCGTCCATCATCACTCGGTCATAGGGAGGCAGGTCACGGTCGCAGTAAATCTCCTCCGCTAAAGTGTAGCCCTCTCGAACATCCAACGAATCGAGAGCGACCGAAACCACCTCGCGATGAGAAGCAAACTGAGTAACCCAATTTAAGAGAAGCTTTTCCGCAGACGATGGAGAGACGAGTTCTTGCACGCCTTGAAAAATCGCTCTAGAGAGGTCTAAAGTCTAGTAGTTTCCCTTATTAAGGTTCTGCCGTTCTTTCCTTCGGTCTGCGCGGTGGCCGATTTGGCGGATTTGTTTTGGACTAAGATGGTCTTTCTTTTTCCGCGCAACCGTTGGCCCCATGTCCCCCGCCATGATACAGCCGAGGGGTTGGATTTTTCCAATAATACGCGCGAGCTTGAACTCCTCAATCTGTGCCGTCACCTGCTCTGCGTTTTTATAGGCAATTGGAGTTTCGCCCAAATCAGGATCGCCTGAGAACCAACGGACATCGATCCCTTCCGTGCCCTGTCTAATTGCATTTTGACGACCAGCCTCATCTGGAAAACTCCTGCGTAAGGCGGTGCGCGAGAGGTTTCGCCCTGCTCCATGAGGGGCAAAGGATAGATGGTCAGCATTGTCCGAACCTAAGACCATGAGGATTGGCTCGGCCATGTTAAGTGGAACCAAGCCCAACAAGGCGCGCCCCTCCTCGTCTTTCCAAGCAGGTGTTGCCCCCTTCCCGTGTAGGTAGGTCTCCCCTCGTTTCCAGACAAAGTTATGCTCGTTACCAAATTCCGCGACGACCTCTCCGCCGATGCGCGCGATGAAGCGTTCGTGGATCGCTTGGTGGTTGGCTTTTGTCCAGCGAGCTACGTATTGAAGAGCTTCCCAGTAGGCTTTGCCATCGGGAGAGTTGGCATCCAACCACGCCGCCGAATCCGGCACGTGCTGAGCTACTCGCGCAGTGTGCTTTCGCGCCGCTGCTTTGCCACGTTTATACACATGCGCACCCAATCCACGTGAGCCGTGGTGAGTTACAAGCACGCGGAGGGTCTTACCAAGGAAGCGACCTAACCGCTCGACTAGATCCGTGTAATTTTCTCTTTTGAGAGCCTCGACAAGTTCATCCGTCACCTCGATTTCACCAATAAAGCAAAAGTGGTTTCCGTCTCCTTGATCGGCGATATGGATTTTCGCGTAGTCGCGGAGACCTTTCAGAAACCGATTTGTCCAGACGGGCTCATCTAACACCGCGTGAGGAACAAGGTCATCAAAATGACGACCTCCAGGACCAAAGCGTGTTGCGGTGAGCAGGGCGTCGAGCTCTTTTCCTACTTCGCTCCGAGCTTCGTAAAAGGTGGCATACATCGAGCAACAAAGATCCGCCGAGTGCGCGCTCGGGATGATCGCGTTTTCCACGGCAATTGCCCCGCCGACAGGAATCGTCGCCTTCATCGGCCCCGCTGGGCAGGCATCAGGCATGATCACTCCTCCGCTAATAACGGGTGTTTTAAGTAACTCCTCCATTCGCTTACGCACAAGAGAGACGTTTTTCTTTTCCTCTTTAGAAACAGCGCGAATGGCCTCGCTGAAGGGCACGGCCTTCTCGCGCATTTTGATTTTAAGCGACGGCGTGCCGAAGTCGCGCTTGAGAAGCTTGATCAAGTAACCGACGTCATCGATGCCTTTCTCTTGATACTCGGCGGCCTTCGCCAACATCTCGTCAAGCTGTGGGCCTTCGTCCCAGCCCGTCTTGATGAGTTTTCTTTTTGTGATGATATTCATAATGAAAATTGCCACGAGCCGTTGTCTCTAAAACTAACGGCTCGTGGTCTTCTAGTTAATATTTTTATTTTGGTAGGAATACTTTCCAGTCATCGATCCCGTATCGATTGTGAATCAGATGAGTCACGGGAAGTTCGAGCGGTCTCTGTGGGGTTTGTAAAAGCCTCATCCCCGCCTCAGCGGGAGTTCGGTCTGCTTTCCTTTGATTCACGTTCCGGTCAGAAAGAACACAGTTCTCCCAGCTGGTTACACCACCCCGTGATCGGGGTAAAACGTGATCAATGTTACCTTCCCGAGGAGCGAGCTCTTTGCCGGTGTATTGGCAACGTCCACCATCGCGCTCCCAGATGTTCTTCAAAGAAAACCGAGGTCTCTTAATGGGGACTTTGTCAAAGCGGCTAAGCACCACAACGGTGGGAACACGAATTTCGCCATTCACGGTGCCAATGCTAAAGTCGCACTCACGCACGGGAAGCTGTTGCCAGTCTCCCCACTTCACAGGAACCATCGAGTCTTCGCCTTGGATATCGAGACCTGTCGCACCATCTGAGGACATTTGCCCAAAGATCTCGGCTGGGCTAGCAGTGTTCACCGCTTGCCAGTTTCGGTTCAAGACGAGGACGATACTTTTATGGAGGATATTTTTCATTTGTTAGATTTTGTAGCTGTTTCAAGTTATATTTTTCAGGAGTGCCTTTCGGTGTCCGCTCTTATCCTTGGCCTTCTATCCGAAGTTCACTTTTACCCACTGTTCACGCGTCAGCCCATAGCTCACGCGGTCTCTGGGGAATCCAAGACGTTCGGCTCCATTTTTAGTGACGCCTTCCTTTTTCATCCCCGCCTTTTGCATGACGCGTCCAGAAGCTGGGTTCTCAGCGAAGTGGTGCGCTTTGATCTTTTTCAAATCAAGCTCCTCAAAGGCGTAGCGCAGAACCTCGCGAAGAGCTTCCGTGCACAGACCATGCCCCCAAAAGAGAGGCGTGATCCAGTAACCGACTTCGGCAGTTCGATTCTCAGGATTCAGATGTAAATCGATACAACCAACGAGATCTCCACCGATCTTTAGGGTTACAGCACGCGGAAGGCTTCCCGTAGCGTCGTAGAGTTCATCGTGGGTTTCGATCCACTCCCGAGCCAAACCTTTCGGGTAAGGATGCGGGATAAGACTGGTCATCTCCGCAACACGCCGATCACCGACGTAGCGTTCTACGGCACTGGCGTCAGTGAGTTTCATAGGCCTGATTTGCAGGCGAGCCGTTTCAAGAACGGCGGGTTCTGTTAGTATTTTCATTTTTTGTTAAGTAGGTTGTTAAAATTTGGAATCCAGGGAAGGGCTTGAACCTTCATCGCCAGAGTCAAAGTCTGGAGTCATCACCATTAGACCACCCGGATGCCTTAAAATGTTGGCGGGAGCGCACGGATTTGAACTGTGATCTTCGGATTTGGAATCCGATGTCCTGCCAGATTGGACGACACTCCCGTTATAAATTGGTCGGAGAGACTGGATTTGAACCAGTAACCTTTCGCACCCAAAACGATTGCGCTACCATTGCGCCACTCTCCGTTCCTTTTTGGAAATTGGTTGGCCCACAGGGAATCGAACCCTGATCGACCGGGTAAAAACCGGCAGCTCTACCGTTGAGCTATAGACCAATAAAAGTTGGCGGAGTTCTGAGGACTTGCACCCCAATCTCTTGCAAGATCTCAGTGTTTAGCAAACACGACCGATACGCTTGCCCGGTTAGAACTCCCTCGTATCCACGGTAGGATTCGAAGCTACACTAAACCGATTCTAAGTCGGTTGCCTCTACAAATTGGACTACGTGGACGTTTAAAAATGGTGCTCATGATAGGAGTCGAACCTATAACCTTCACCTTCGTAGGGTGCTGCTCTTCCAATTGAGCTACACGAGCTATTCTCTAAAAGTAGTGGTCTCGCAACGATCCATCGTAGGATCCTTGACGGAGACAACAGTTTTTAAATTTGCGAACCGAGCCACAGGGGCAGGGATCATTTCTTCCTAGTTTTTCTTGGAGAAGTTTATCTCCTCCGATAATACGGACTCCACGTTTGACTCTCGACTCTGATGGATATCCTTTTCGTCTTTTGCTGATGACCTCTTTGAAAGGGCAATTCGTTTTGTTTATTTTTCATAGGTAACTCCTTGTTGGGTTAAAAAATACGAGATGGAGGCATCGAACCTCCCGACATCCTTCCCACCGTTTTATGTCAACGGTTTAGAAGACCGTCGTGGGGACATCTCGCTTAAAAGTGGTATGGGCTGATGGTTATGCTCCATCGCTTTCTGTGTGTAAGACAGAGGTGCTTCTATTACACCAAGCCCACCTTTTAAAATGTTGGACGCCTCTGCGAGGATCGCACTCGCTGAACTCTGTCTTGCAGACAGGCCAGTTCACTAGCTCTGGTCAGAGGCATTCGGAAATTTGGGGGAACCAGTGGGATTTGCACCCACACCGCGACTTTCACAGAGTCGAATGCTTACTCTTACACTATGGCTCCCATATAAAGGTGTTTTAAAAAAGGTTCAGCGGGAGTTTGAATCCCGTTCTCCGGTTTACAAGACCGGTGCATCACCACTTATGCTTCTGAACCGAAAGTAGTTTATTTCTTGATCCCCTTCCCGACGACTGGAATCGAACCAGTGACCTGCCGTTTATGAGACGACTGCTCTACCATTGAGCTACATCGGGTAGAGATGAAATTGGTCCTCCTGCCCGGTAACGCTCCGAGGCCCTTCACTTATCAGGCGAATGCTCTACTTTTAAGCTACAGGAGATTTTTAATATTTTTGAAATTGGCTGACCTACTTGGACTCGAACCAAGAAATCTGGATTAACAATCCAGCGTGATACCATTTCACTATAAGTCATTTTAAAGTTTTGGTGGGTATGGCAGAATTTGCATCTGCTCAGCCTTGCGGCACTGGTTTTACAGACCAGCTCGACTCTCTAACTTCGACGCATACCCTAAACTCTTTGAAAATTGGTGGCGGGAGTGGGAATTGAACCCACGTCGGAAGGCTTATGAGACCCTCTTGAGAAACGAACACTCTTCCCGCTAATTAATTGGAGAATCAATAACAGGGCGGCAAAGCCCCTGATCTCCAAATCAAAGAGGACACGATTACGCGGTCTTCTTTGATTTGGAGGGAGACTCGACATCTGCCGAGCCTCCTTCCATTACCAATATTTAAGAACGGACACCGATACCGCTCTTTTCAAAGAGCCATAGCCGCAGGATTTCTTGGCGGACGTTTCATTGTTTCGCAGGCACATTTTCCAAATAAGCCTTTCGAGGAGACAACATTAGAAGTAGAGGGAAGCGGTAGGCATAGATATACCTTAGAGATATAGATATAACTCTTTCTTGACTGAGAAACCTTATCATTTAGAATCATTCTTGCATGAAGTGTCGAATGGTTTCTTAATTTCAAGTTTCCAGCTGGCCTTCTTCCGAGCCGTCGTCAGTTCTAGCTGACGGCGGCTCTTCTATTTTGAAGTCTCTGTAATTTTTAGATTTTGGTTAATTTTTCATTATTTTGATTTGGAGGTTTGTTGTTAAATTATGGTACAAAAAAAGCCCTGCGTTCCGGAGAGGAAGGCAGGGCTAGTTAATATAAAGTATTTATTTTAAGCTAGTTCCTGCTTTCCAGATACGCCTCAGCATTATGTTTCGCCGTGGGCATCATTGACCCTATGCTGCGATTAATGGAGAGGTGGCGGGTGAGTTCGGATTGACTGCGTGCCATCCCTGAACCTGCGACTCCACAACACCATGACGTCTGCAAAGAGAGAGCTGGAGTAAGTTGTGATGAAGCTAGTGAAAACATTTTGATGAGCGGGTTTGTTATTGCGCTGAGAGCCTTATATGGCCGCGAGCCGATACGGTCAACATAAAAAGTATATATATTTAACTTTTTATTCATGCCGACATATCACGATAAGATGATTAGTCCGTCACACCACAATTATTACTATTTTAATAGTAACAAACATCTTAGAACCCGAATGACGACTCCCCTTATCCCCCGTAGCCATTTCCGACCTGCTTACACCCCATCCCAAATGCTCAGCGCAGGGCAAAACTGCTTGCGCAAGAGATTCATTCGGGCCTATCCCTCATGCGGACTGAGGCCAGTCCGCGCTACCCAGTAGCTAGGACTACTTGCCCTTCTTTGCCCAGGAGTCCCTTAACGGCACGGTGCGGTTGAAGACGGCCTTTGTTGCGGAATGATCCACGAGATCAGCGCAGAAATAACCGAGACGTTCGAACTGGCAGTTGTAGCCGGGCTCGACAGTGCCGAGACTTGGCTCAAGAAGCGCTTCAGTGATCGTTTGGAGGGAATCTGGGTTCAGGCAGCTGAGGAAGCCGTCGGCCTCTTTATCGGGGTTCTCAGAGGTAAAGAGACGGTCGTAGAGACGGACTTCTGCAGGAACAGCGCCTTCGCTGACCCAATGGATCGCTGCACGGCATTTGATTCCTTCTGGCGGTGATTCACCAATCGTTCCGGGGATGATTTCACAAGCGACTTCAGTCACCTTTCCCTCAGAATCTACCTCGTGGCTGACGTATTTGATAATGTAGCCACCGCGGAGGCGCACTGCACCTTCGGGTTTGAGACGGAAGTATTTCTTGGGAGCGTCGATCATGAAGTCGTCGCGCTCAATCCAGAGAGTCTTTCCGAGGGTGATACCGCGTTTTCCTGCGTTTTCGTCCTCAGGATTATTATCGACTATCATTTCCTCGGTTGTGCCCTCTTCCCAATTGCTAAGGGTTATTTTGAGTGGCTCAAGGACGGCCATCCGTCGGTCAGCAGTTTTGTTGAGCAGGTTACGGACTTCAAACTCTAACAACGCAACATCAGTGAGGGAGTTTTGTTTTGTGATTCCAATCGTGTCACAGAAATTACGGATCGCCTGTGCGGGATAACCACGACGGCGGAGACCACTAATCGTAGGGATACGTGGATCATCCCAGCCACTGACTTTTTCTTCTTCGACCAACTGGAGGAGCTTGCGCTTGCTCATGATGGTGTAGCTGAGATTGAGTCGGGCGAATTCGATCTGGCGCGGGGTGGCGGGCACGGGGCAATTTTTAACAACCCAATCGTAAAGCGGACGATGGTTTTCGAATTCGAGCGTGCAGAGCGAGTGCGTGATGTGCTCGAGAGCATCTTCAAGCGGGTGCGCGAAGTCATACATTGGGTAAATGCTCCAGGCGTCGCCCGTGTTGTGATGGTGCTCGTGCATGATGCGGTAAAGAACAGGATCACGCATGTTCATGTTCGAGGAGGTCATCCCTATCTTCGCGCGGAGAACCATTTTTCCGTCCTCGATTTCCCCTGACTTCATCTCGGCAAAGAGATCGAGACTTTCCTTTATGGGACGCTCACGCCACGGGCTGGGTGTGCCGTCGGTGGTGACGTTACCTCGGTTGGCACGCATTTCCTCGGGGCTCTGCTCATCGACATAGGCGAGGCCTTTTTCGATGAGCTGCACCGCGCAGTCGTAGAAGAAGTCAAAGTAATTGCTGGCAAAGTAAAGGTTCTCGCCCCAGTCAAATCCGAGCCATTCGATGTCGGCCTTGATGCTGTCCACGTATTCGCTCTCTTCTTTGGCGGGGTTCGTATCATCAAAGCGGAGATGGCAGCGGGCTTTCTCGTATTCGGACGGTAAGCCAAAGTTCAGGCAGATGGCCTTGGCGTGACCGATGTGGAGGTAGCCGTTGGGCTCGGGTGGGAAGCGAGTAATGATTTCATCGTGTTTGCCAGAAGCAAGATCGGCATTGATGATGTCACGGATGAAGTCTTTTTTTGCGGTGGTGGACATGGGGAGCTTTTGGAGTGGAAAGGTTGAGAAAGGGTTTTGAACACGAAAATCACGAATGACTCGAATTTCTTTTTATTCTAATGACGGGTGTGGAAGGAGAGGAAAGGTGCTGAGTTTTTTTAGACAGAATTAACAGAATTAACAGAATTTTTGTGTATGAGCCTGAGGTTATGTCACTGGCTCTTTCGCTTTGTAATGTTGCTGATTATTAATTCTGCCCCCTCACTGTATGTTTCCACTTTAAATACGTTCTCCTCATGGCAATTCGAACAGCGTTTCGAGACTAAGCCATATTCGGAACCTTTAATATCTATAACTGATGCGCCACAATATTTACATTTCTGCATATGCGATTTGAAACATGTCTTCCACACAATGAATACGAGGCCAATGAGCATAATGATAATCCACATGTCTATGAGTATTTATTAGGGGCAATAATAGACGAACACAGTCGCTAGATTAAAACTAAATTTTCCCGAGTTCTTCGAGGAGGATGCCGTTCATCTCTATTCCTTTTTCGAAGTTCTCTACGGTGAAGTTTTCGTTTGGAGAGTGGATTTGGCAGTCAGGAAGTGCGAGACCTAGCATGAGACTGTCGGCGCCGAGGACGTCTTTCATGTCGGCAATGATGGGGATGCTACCGCCTTCGCGGATGAGGACGGGCTTTTTACCGAAGGTGAGCTCCAACGCTTTTTGGGCGGCTTTGCCGTGTTCTGAGTGTGGATCGTTCCGGTAAGCGGAGCCGTCGTGGCCGATTTCGATCTCGCAGTGCACGGTGTCGGGGACGTGCTTGCGGATGTGGGCTTCGACCTTTTTCATGATGTCAGCGGGATCTTGATTAGGAACGAGTCGGAAGGAGAATTTTACGGAGGCTTCGGAAGGCAGGACGGTTTTGGATCCTTCGCCTTGATAGCCGCTCCAAACGCCGTTTACTTCGCAGGTGGGGCGCGCCCAGAGTTGTTCGGCGGAGCTGTAACCTTTTTCGCCGACGACCTTTGGGGAGCCTGCTACGGCTAAAAGATCTGCTTCACTCATCCCAGGGACGGATTTCCACATTTCTCTTTCCCAGTCGGCGAGGGCTTCGACGTCGTCGTAGAATCCTTCGACGGCGACGTGTTCGTCTTCGTCATGGAAGCTGGCGATGAGGCGGGAGATGAGGGTGGCGGGGTTGGCGACTGCTCCGCCGTAGACGCCTGAGTGGAGGTCTTTGTCGGGGCCAGTGAGTTTGACTTCGCAGCAAGCGATTCCTCGGAGTCCGTAGCCGAGGGTTGGAACTCCGGGCGCGACCATGCCGGTGTCAGAGACCGCGATGACGTCACAAGCGAGCATTTCTTTGTTCGCTTCGAGGAAGGGTTTGAGGTTGGGTGAGCCGATTTCTTCTTCGCCTTCAAAGAGGCAGATCAGGTTGACGGGGAGTTCGCCTTTTTCTTTGAGAGTCTTTTCTAAGCCGAGAACGTGAGCGAGGAGTTGGCCTTTGTTATCGGTCGATCCCCTGCCCCAGATTCGGCCGTTTCGGATTTCGGGTTCAAAGGGAGCGCTGTCCCAGAGTTCGAGCGGATCAACGGGCTGGACGTCGTAGTGTCCGTAGATGAGAACGGTGATACGGCCTTCGAGGTGCTCGTTTTTGGCAACGATGACGGGATGCTTGGGAGTTTCGTGTAAGTCAGCTTGAAGCCCCATCCCGTTGAGCTTACCGAGGAGCCACTCGCCACAGGCGCGAACGTCAGGGGCGTGCTTGGAATCGGTGGAAATACTTGGGAAGCGTAAAAAGGTGAAGAGGTCTTCGAGTTGGGGAGTCATCGTTGTTTGGAGAAATTGAGTGCTAGGTAATAAAAAAGCTAGGCGGTGGTATGACCACGAACCCAGCTTTTAGGAGAATAATTTGCGAGAAGCTTTACGCTTACTTGCCACCACCGATGGAGGTGCTGCCAGAAAGCTTAGCACCTTCTTCAACGCTGAGTGAACCAACGGAGATGTCACCTTCGAGGATGGAGTCTTTCTTAAGCTCACCGCGCTTAGCTTTGATGGTGCCTTGAACTTTTCCGTAGAGTTTTACTTCGCCAGATTTCACATCACCTTTGATGTCGGCGTTTTGGCCGACGGTAAGTTTTCCGCTATCAGAGATAACTTCGCCTTCGACTTTTCCGTCGATGATCATTTCTTTGCTGAATTTGATGGAGCCGATGACTTCCATCCCTTGAGCGAGGACGTTTGGTGAGCTGGACATGAGAGTGATTAAGCCTGATTCCTTATGATTTGGCAAACGAAAAGTATACCAGAAGGTAATTATCTTAACCCACGAGGGGCAATGGGCTTGGGCTTCTCAAATTCAAGATAAGTGACACCGGAGCTTTTATTGGTGGCTGGATTCATGGAATCGACTCGCATA
The DNA here is from genome assembly GCA_032358295.1 of Pterothamnion heteromorphum. NCBI lineage: Eukaryota > Rhodophyta > Florideophyceae > Ceramiales > Ceramiaceae > Pterothamnion > Pterothamnion heteromorphum. The sequence goes on along the minus strand of JAULBV010193935.1, from coordinate 55,159 downwards.
TTTTTGAGCGTGTAATCATTACCAACGCGCATGAGCTTGGTAATTTGGAAGCGCTTCAACGGCTTACCCGCTGCATTGTAGCCGACGACTTGCATAAGGGCTCCTGCTTTTTGGTGAATCCAAGCGTAAACGATCTTGTAGTTGCCGGAGGTGCCTGGGTTGACGAGCCGTAATTTCCAACAGCTTTGGTTTTGTACTTTCTCCACACCGACGACGTCGGCTTGCTTCCAATAAAGAAAACGCATCGCAAGGTCTTCATAGCTCAAGTCAGTCGCTCGGATGGGCTGGCCCAGCTTTCCGGAAGGAAAGGCTTGCGTCTTGTTTCCTACGATTTCAAAGAGGTCGAACTTATCGTTACCGAGGCGCATGTGGAATTTCTCCCAAGTTTGTTTTTTCACATCAGCGACTTGAAACTGGATATTCTCGCCTTGCAGGAAGAGGGCGACCTTAGTTTTGGAACCGTTTTTCTTGATGTAGCCGTTGAGGCTTTGGTGCTGCAGGACAGCAACTTGGCGAGCACCCTTGAGAATGTCTTGAGCAGGTGGTGCGCCTGCCACGTTTTGAGCTGACAAACTACTCGCAGAAAGAGCAATTGCCGAAAGAATGGTGGGGAGAAATGATTTCATAAGATTCACAGAAGTGATTAATTGTGCTTACTGACTTCGACGTCAAGCTGGATTAGTTCATTCACCCTTAATTTTTTTTAATCTCACGAGCCTTAAAAAGGCTGATAGGTTCATTCTTTTTGAAATAATTCCACTTCAAGCTTGCGAGGTAGGCACCCTTTTGGATTTTATAGAGGCCGATTACGGGAAGTTGCTAACTTTCTAAAAAATCATTCTAGGCTTCCATCTTAAATTCACCTCTCTCCATTAACTCATGAGCTTACGCGACCAACTCTCTTCCGTCCTCCCAGAAATCCTTCCTAGTAACCCCAAGGAAGCCATCAAAGGAACTGAGTTGATTCAAATCGTCAAAGCTCGCCTTGAAGGAAATTACTCTGACGCCTCCTTACGTTATCACTTTTCGATTATGTCGGTTGATCCGGCTTCTCCAATTGCCAAAGTTGAAAAAGGACAAGGCTACTACCGCAGAACCGCGCCCGTTCCTGTTCTTTCAGGTGCCCAAGAGCTAATCTCATACACTCAGGGCCGCCTCGATGATTACTCATCAAATGATGACGCTATCAATTCGACCTTGAACTTGATGCGTAAGTTTCGTGCGGTCGTTACTGCTTACACACGCGCCAATGGACTGTTTCCCTACACGTTTCGAAAAGCTTTTGGGCAGAGTTCCCCACGGAGTAATCTCTGGAAATTCCCCGAAATGGTCCTCGTCGACTGGCAGGCTGCTGATGCCTCAGCCGAGGAAGTCATCCTTGATACCGAGGTCATCAACCTTAAGAAAAACCTCGGCATGGCACCTTACCGCACGACCGCTATCCGAAGCCGCCTGGAGGCAAGCCATGAGTCCTATTTGGAAGACTTTTACCAGACTCTGAGTTCGTCGGCTTGGGCGCACGGTGGCGAGCTCTTTTATGCGGCTCCTATTGAAGATGTAGCCCTCGCGGATGCGATGCGTCACCTGAGCAACGCTTTTGGATTAGGAATAACGACCTTTGGCTTAAATCAGGAAATGCTCGAAGACCTCCCCCGTCCTGCTAACATTTTAAACGCCCATCCAAAAGAAACCGAAGCCTTGATGGAACGGCTAGACATTCAACGCATTTCAGCACCCCAGTTTAGAAGCCAACTCGACTGGACAACTCTGGGAACTCTTCTCAACGGAAGCGAAGAGCTCCAGGAGCTTTTCAGATGGCTCAACCAATGTGCCGACGAAGGAAAAGCCACTGCATTTGACACCGACATCGCCTAAGTAAGAGGAGCACTTCCCTGAACTGAGCTGTTTTTTGCTTTTGCAGGATCGACTGATTTCATAACATCGTTAGCCAAACACTTTCCTTCCCGTCCCTGCGCTCGTTTTCCCATGTCAAAACCTCACAATCTTCCCGCGAACGCGACTCCCATTCCTCACAAAGTCAGCAAGGAGCCCATTCGGGAGGATGAATTTCACTCACTGGGACAAATCGCTTGCCCAGATGGAACGTTAATTAAAGATCTCAAGGCTCCACATTCACTACAGATAGCCTTTGAAAAAGGAATTCACCCCTACCCTGAAAAGATTCCAACGGAAGATTACGAAAAAGAAAAACGCCTCCTCCAAGCCGAGCTTCTCAAGGTGCAAAAATGGGTCAAGGATAGCGGTGAGCGCATTGTTATTCTCTTTGAGGGACGTGACGCGGCAGGTAAAGGCGGAACGATCAAACGCTTCATGGAGCACCTCAACCCCCGAGCCGCCCACGTTGTTGCCCTTGAGAAACCTACCCTTCGCGAACGTGGGCAGTGGTATTTTCAACGCTACATTAAACACCTCCCGACCGCTGGTGAAATGGCACTTTTTGACCGCTCTTGGTATAACCGAACCGGTGTAGAACGGGTGATGGGATTCTGCACTAACCGCGAATATCTCGACTACCTCGATCAATGTCCGAAGTTCGAGGAAATGCTCGCCAACAGCGGGGTGAAGCTTTTTAAATACTGGTTCTCTGTTAGCCGTCTTGAGCAGCTCCGCCGGTTTTATTCACGATCGAGTGATCCGTTGAAACAGTGGAAGCTTAGTGAGATTGATTTAAAATCTCTCGATAAATGGGGCGATTATACTCACGCAAAAGAATCGATGTTTTATCACACCGATACTGACGCCGCCCCTTGGACGATTGTTAAGTCTGACGATAAGAAACGCGCACGTTTAAACTGTATCAAACACTTCCTCAACAAGCTCGACTACCCCGATAAGGATTCCAACATCGCACTTGCTCCAGATCATAAAATCATTGTTGGAGCCTCTGATTTTTATAAAGCGAACGAGCTAAACCATTAGATCTTTACCGCGATCTTACGTTGCTTCGTCACGGGAAGTTCCGCCCGGCTGGCATAGATCGCACGACGGTGAACACTCAGAAGGAGACCTACTGAGCAGAGCGTAAAGAGGAGGTTAGAACCACCATAACTCATAAAGGGAAGCGGAAGTCCCGTGTTGGGAATTGACGCCGTCACTACACCGATATTCATGATTGAAGGCACGACAATCATCGCAGTAAGGCCGAGACCAAGGAGGCGTCCAAAATGATCGCGAGCGTGCATCGTAATGCTCATCCCCGCGAGTGTAATGAGGACAAAGCACAGGACAATTCCGAGGGTGGCTATCAGCCCTAGTTCTTCGCCCATTGCGGCAAAAATAAAATCGGTATGAGCAAAAGGCAGGTAGCCGTGTTTTTCAGAACCATTTCCTAGCCCTTGGCCTGAGAAACCGCCCGACATAAACGCGATCATCGCACGGTATTGTTGCCATCCGAAATTCCTCCGATTTTCCTCATCTTCCATATGCATGAAGGAAACAATTCGAGCCATTCGGTTTGGGTTAGTGTAGACAAAAAACGACAAGGTCGAGCAGGCAATCACGGCCGACAGAATGAGGTATGGAAGGCGCGTTCCTGCAGCGTAAATGAGACAGAATCCTGCCGTACCCGCAGCCACTGCTGTTCCCATATCTTTTTCAAAAAAGATTAGGGCAATCGGAGTGCCCAAAAGCATCATCGGCATCACAAAGCCACGCCAAAAACGTGTCGCCTCTGCTTGGTAACGAGCAAACCACCCAGCTAATGCTAAAATAATTCCAATCTTAGCAGGTTCAGAAGGCTGAAACTGGCCCAGTCCCGGCAGACTAATCCAGCGGGTTTCACCGTTGCGCTCCACTCCGAGTCCGGGCACATAACAAAGTGCCAGAACCCCACAAGTAATAAGCATGATGTAGACCCAATATTTTGCGAGGATACGATAATCAAAGTAAGCTAAGGAAGCCATACAAACAATCCCGATCGCAAACCAACGCACCTGTCGAATGACGTGCGAGTAGTCCCCTTCCATGCCTCCCACAAAATACCCCGTGCTCGCCAGCATCACGATTCCTACGGAGGAAATCACAAAGACGGCCAGGCAGAGTATGAGCGAACTTTGGCGGTTCATAAGACTTTACTAGTTATAGCTTATACGGCGGCTACCCGCCGTAAGGATTAGTTTCCAGGGATTACGAGCTTCATCCCAACACGGAGCTTGCGGGGATCAAGATTACCGTTGGCTTGAAGGAGAGCATCCTGACTAACTTTATACTGCTTAGAAATCCTCCAAATACTCTCACCACTTTTCACCGTGTGCTTACGAGTTGATACTGGAGCAACCGCCTGTCGACCTTGTGGAACGAGGACATTTTGAGTTGCACGCTGATTTGAAGAAATGGTCGGCGGGCTTGAAACCGGCTGATCTTGTGCCACCGGCTCGTAACTCACAGCTGTAATATTTTGCTGGAAGTTCTGCGCCTGAGGCTGAACAAGAGACACATTGCGACCAGAACGAGCATTACGACGACGACGCTCCATTTCGGCATCTCTTTCCGCAACGACTTGACGTGGAGGAATCTTGATAATGTTTCCTGAGCGCATCTGCTTCCCAAGGTTCACTTGGCGGAGAAGTTGTTCATCAACACCGTGCATGCGGGCAATTCGAGCATATGTATCACCTACCTTGACAAAGTGAATGGGACGCTCCTCTTGGATCGTCGTCATGTCCGCTTCTACAGTCTGGTAGTCTGGGCGGTCGCCTGCGGCTCCCATCTGTGCATCGTAGTCATTACTTGCCAACTTCACATCGTCAGAAGTGCTGTTCGCGTTGATCAAGATCGCGGTGATAATGAGCACATGGAGTGCTAGAATAATAAGCAAGGCTCCAGTTACGCCAAGGCGTGGAACTTCAGCGCCTAATTCACCTTCGCCTGAAGCTGACATAGAAGCATGTTGTTTGCGGCGTTGGTTTGACTTCTTCTGGCTGGTCTTAGCTTGCAAGAAGCGAATCCCGCTGCGCTTTGCAGGCCGGCGTTTGGTTTGAATGGTATTTTTTTGTTTCATCAGGGTAAGGGTTGGGGGGGGTAATAGGTATTGTTGTTCGGGTAGGTGAGTTGAGGTAATGTTCAGTCGAGCACATGAACCAATTCACGGAAAATGTCGCCACGAGCCTCGTAGCCGGAAAACTGATCAAATGAGGAGGTTCCTGGGGAAAACAAAACAGTCGATCCCTTAGGGGCGAGTTCTTTAGCTTTCGCAACGGCAGCCTCTAATAAGCGCTCATTTGTAGTTGGAACTTCTTGGGAAAGAAGCTTAGCAAGCGGATCGCCGATCTCTCCGATCGTCACGGCCGCAATCACGCGGCCTTTTAGAGAAGGAAGTAATCCACTATAATCTAGGCCCTTCTCTTTGCCTCCTGCGATGAGGACAATAGGCCGAGACTGTGAACGAATTGCAGATTCTAAAGCGTGTAGATTCGTCGCTTTAGAATCATTTAAATACTCAACGCCATTGAGAGTTCGAATAAACTCACAGCGATGAGCAGGTGGCGTAAAATTCTTAACCGCTTCCACAGCATCAGCCTCACTCACCCCAACAGCCATCGCGGCTGAAACAGCTGCCATGATATTTTCAGCATTATGAAGACCTCTCACCTTGGTTTCCTCAAGCTTCACCAACGGCTGATCACCCTTTTTGATCACGCCGTCTTCAAAAGTGTAATCAGCTCCTTGCTCAAAAGCAGAAAAACTAATGCGCGATGCCTTAAAGTCACCCACCTCTTCGCCGAGCCGAACAATCGCATGATCATCTGCAGTTTGGTTTTTAAAAATCTGTAATTTCGCCTCCTTGTATTCTTCCAGAGTATTATAGCGATCCATGTGATCAGCCGCAAAATTAAGCCACATTGAAACCTTGGGATGAAATTGATCAATCGTCTCCAACTGAAAGGAACTTAGCTCCAAACTCGCCACCTCGGGGACCTCGTCTTCAAGAAGAATCTCGGAAAAGGGAACACCATAATTACCACAAGCTAGGCATGAGCGGCCGGAGGCATTAACAATCATGCTGACCAATTCGGTAACGGTTGTTTTACCATTCGTCCCCGTGATCGCAATAATCTCGCCTTCAAAAACACGAAAAGCCAATTCGATCTCACCGATCAACTCCGCACCGTGCGCAGTGAAAGCTTTAACAAAGTCGCTGTCCGTAACGATCCCAGGACTTAATACAACAAGCTCAGCCTCAGAATCTGCACCGTCAGATGCCGTAGCACCTGGACAAGACTCAATCCCCTTGTCTAAACCATCAAAGGCTTCAGGGCCTTCAGACCCGTAGATCGTAGGATGCCCGCCCAACCGAAGCACCAAGCGTGCGGCCGCACGGCCACTTCGACCGGCTCCGAGAATAGCTACTTTTTTTCCTGTTAGACGCATTGGGTGGGTTTTGAAAACTGTTTAACTTAACGTTGTAGTTAAGTTATATTAAACAATTTTCAAAATGGCCAGCCCAATTAACGCAAAAATGATAGAAAGTATCCAAAAGCGCACAATTACCTGCCCTTCTTTCCATCCGCCGAGCTCAAAGTGGTGATGTATAGGAGCCATTCGGAAGACTCGTTTACCAGTCGTCTTAAAGCTAAAAACCTGAATCATCACTGATAAAGCTTCCATAACGAAGATGCCTCCAATGATAACAAGTAGTAATTCTTGGCGAACGCAAATGGCAGTCATGCCAATTCCTCCACCAATCGCGAGAGATCCGGTATCACCCATGAACACCTTCGCAGGGTGACAGTTAAACCAAAGGAAACCAAAACCAGCCCCAGCAAGCGCGGCCATCACAATTGACAATTCGGCAAGAGACACATTGTGTGGCATGTGTAAATAATCGGACATCATCGGGTGACCTGACACATAAGCGATAATCGCAAAAGCCATCGACACTGTAATCGTGCAGCCGATCGCTAAGCCATCAAGACCGTCCGTCAAATTCACAGCATTTGAACTACCCACCACCACGAGAATAAAGAAGGGAATCGCCAAAAGACCAAGGCCTAGCGCGAACTCTTTACTAACCGGAATAAGGAGATCACTAATTCTAACGTCCTGATCGACAAATTCGTAAACATTCGTATCAGGCTTAAAAAAGAGAAAAGAAGCCGCTGCGGCACCAACGACAAACTGCCAGAAAAGCTTTGTCTTACCACTCACTCCGTCGGAGCTCTTGAGGACAACCTTTTTGTAATCATCAGCAAAGCCCAACAGACCTAGGCTGAGCATCACGCACATCGTAGCCGCCACATAAGGATTCAGAAAATCAGAGGTAAAGAGGACTGCAATGAGAACGGCCGCTAGAATAAGCACCCCTCCCATCGTTGGCGTGCCTGCTTTCGCGCCGTGAAGCTCTGCAAGTTTATGTACCTCTTCTGCGGTGCGAATTGGCTGACCAACTTTAAGCGAAATGAGCCTCCGGATCGTATAATCACCGAAGGTGAGGACAATCACAAAGGCTAGCAAAAAGGCAAAGATCGCCCTAAAAATGACGTAGCCAAAAATGTTTAAAAAGCTCAGGCTGTGCGCCCATCCATCCTTGCTTCCCAGTGCTTCCGCGCTGTGAGCATCACTCCAAAGTTCGTAAATCCAATGCAACATGTTATCTTAATTTGTGGGAAATGTTTTATTCATGAGAACCTCCATCGCGGCTGAGCGACTTCCTTTGAAGAGGAGAATATCTCCTTGATTGCTGTTGGCAAGCAACCACTTCGATGCTTCTTCATGATTTTCAAAATGCTCAGCGATGTCTGCACCTGTCGAGACCGCGCCTTCATAAATTCCGCGTGCTTCTGAGCCGACGCTCACCACGCGAAGCCCTTTTTGAGCCGCTAACTCCCCCACCCCTCGGTGGCCAGACTCAGCGTGATCTCCAAGCTCGGCCATCTTTCCAAGCACGACTGTCTTTACGCCATCGCACTGCGTTTCGGCAAGCGTCTCAATCGCGGCCGCCATTGAGTCCGGATTTGCATTGTAAGTGTCATCAAAAACAACGACCCCCTTGCTTTCGTAGCGAGCTAAACGACCGGAGGAAAGCTCCAAACTTTCGAGGCCTTTTGAAATATCACCCGCGCTCATTCCTAAAAGGTGTCCAACGCCAGCGGCAAGGAGAGCATTACTCACCATGTGCCGACCAGTGACCGGCAGATCTACGGGAACCGTTTCGCCACCATCAACGACTAAATTAAACTGACAACCGTATGGAGTCATTTGTAACGCCTCGGCGCGTAACTCCCCTCGTCCATTTCCAACCACTAGGAGTCGCCCTTTAGTGCGTGAGCGGAAATAGTCAACAAAGTCACAGGTCGCAGGAACCACGAGCGTCCCCTTTTCATCCAGAGCACGGCCAACGGCGCCCTTTTCTTCGGCAATCGCCTCTCGGCTGCCCATGTATTCAATGTGCGCCGTGCCCACATTAGTGATGATCGAGATATGCGGCTGGGCAATCTCACAAAGCGGAGCAATTTCGCCTGGGTGATTCATGCCCATTTCCCACACACAAACTTCGTCTTCTTCAGAGGTGTCCAGCACGCTAAGCGGAAGCCCGATGTGATTATTTAAATTCCCCTTTGTGGCGGTCACCTTGAATTTCTGCCTCAACACAGCCTTCGCTAAATCTTTAGTAGAGGTCTTCCCGTTTGACCCCGTAATAGCGATCACTTGGATGTCAAGTTGGCGACGATACCAAGCGGCTAGCCGTTGTAATCCTAGCAAAGTGTCCTCGACTAAAATTGCCGGAACGCCTTCGGGAAGCTGGCTGTCATCCTGCACTAAAAGCCCTGCCGCTCCCTTTTGGCTCGCTTGAGCGAGAAATTCATGAGCATCAAAATTATCTCCCTTAAGCGCAATGAACAATGACTCATCAGGGATCGATCGCGTATCCGTGGAGACTCCCCCCGTGATAAGGGTTTCGCCATCACCATTAATAACCGTTGTGCCGAGTGCTTCAGCGAGAACTTTGATTGGGTAGGATTTCATAATTCGTAAGGGTGGTTTGAAATTGGTTCGTTCTAAATTGTTATGCTCTTAACGTTCCTGGCGCCCTTCACGCTCTGGGCCTCCTTCACGCTCTTGTTCGCGGTCATTATCAAAATCACGAGCAGCCATGCGCTTCGCTTTCTTCTCTTCGCGTTCTTTTTCCTTTATAGCCTCGCGTTTTTCGCCTTCGACTTGAGCTGTAGCCAAAGCATGACGAGCTTCTTCACGATCATCGAAGTGGATTTTCTTATCGCCAATAATCTGATAATCCTCGTGGCCCTTTCCCGCAATGAGAACCACATCACCAAGACGAGCTAACGAAACAGCGGCTTGAATCGCTTTGCGACGATCTGGCACCACTTCATATTGCTTAGTTTTAAAGCCTTTTTTGACGTGCTCAATAATAGCATCGGGGTCCTCTCCGCGTGGGTTATCAGAGGTAACGATACAGAAATCACTAAACTCCTCAGCGGCCGCGGCCATGAGAGGGCGCTTCCCGGAGTCGCGATCACCTCCACAACCGAAGACTGTAATCAACTTTCCTGGCTCAAGTTCGCGAAGACTACGGCAGGCATTTTCAAGCGCATCTGGCGTATGCGCGTAATCAACGAACACCGTGGCGGTCAAAGACCTGGCTCCTGCTTGTTCCATGCGTCCTGGCACTTGGCGAGCTTCTTCAAGCGAGGCCACCGCACGACGTAAAGGAACTCCAATCGCCACCGCCGAAGCAAGTGCCGAAACCGCATTATAAACATTAAAACGGCCAATGAGAGGCATTCTCACAAGGTAAGATTTATTGCGAACATCCAGCTTGAACTCCGTTCCGCGTGGATTCATCTTCATGTCGAGCACTCGGTAGTCAGCATGAACGCCAAAACCGTAGGTGATGACTTTCAGCTTCTCTGCCATTTCGCGCGCTAGCTCACGACCGTATTGATCATCAATATTAATAATAGCGACGGGCTTTTTCTTTCCGCCTTGTTGCGCCACATCATCGAAAAACTTCTTCTTAGCCTGATAATAATTGGCCATTGTCCCATGGTAATCCAAGTGATCCTGAGTCAGGTTTGAAAAGACGGCGACGTCGAATTCGACTCCCGCAATTCGCCCTTGCTCAACGCCATGTGAGGAAACCTCCATCGAAACGGCACGGCAGTCATTGTCTGCCATTTCATTCAACATCTCATGCATCACCACCGCGCCAGGCGTGGTATGAGTTGCAGGAACTTGCCCTTCCCCGTTATCAACAAAAACCGTTCCAGATAGACCAGCACGGCGGACCGTTTCAGATAACACCCCATGAAGTAAGAAAGTGGAGGTTGTTTTCCCGTTTGTTCCCGTCACGCCGACGATGGGCATTTTTCGGGAAGGATGACCGTTCCAAAGTGCCGCGAGCTTACCAAGCTCGGCCTGTGTTTTTGGAAGGTGAGCCCAGCCTACAGATTGTTCATCACCAGTCGGCGCACGCTCTGCAATGATCGCGGCGGCACCTTGTTCGATCGCCTTATTAATAAAGCGATGACCATCGACCTCTTCCCCTTCGACAGCCACAAAAACCCAGCCACTTTCGACCGCTCGACTATCATCAGTGAATCCTTTAATTTCATCAATTTCTGGTCCAGAGATGACCGCTTGGTCGTGGTTTGTGAGGAGTTCTCGAAAATTCATAGGGTTAAAAATGGCAGTTGTCAGAAAAGTTATTCACTCACTGCGATGGGTTGTTCAAGAACAATTGGCTCTGTTGTTGGAATATTCATCTTAGCGGCCACTCGGGTCGCAACTTTTGAAAATATCGGCGCGGCAATTGTCCCACCGTAATGCTTTACTTCAGTCGTTCTCGGGTCATCGACCACCACGACACAGACAAACCGTGGACTATCAACGGGAAGCATCCCCGCAAAAGAAACAACGTAGCGACCCTTCAGATACCCACCGTTTTTTTCATCATATTTGCGCACCGTCCCTGTCTTCCCTGCAACCCGGTGACCCGATACCGCCGCTTGAGAAGCCGTTCCGTATGGAGATACCACACCGGCCAAGGCACGGCGCATTCGCGTTGCGGTCTCTTTCCTGATCACTTGGCGCACGACCTCAGGTTCGCACTCCTGAATGAGCGTCCCATCTTTCCCGCTGATTGACTTCACCAACTGCGGTCTCATGAGTTTCCCGCCATTCGCAAGCACCCCATAGGCACTTGCCACTTGCAGCGGAGTCACATTAATCGAATACCCATAACTCATGCGGGAAAAATCCACTGGTCGCACCAAATTCATCGCGCCCTTTCGTTCGCCTCCAAACCCAATGCCGGTCTTCTCGCAAAAACCGAAATTCTTAACATAGCTGACAAAGCGCTTTCGGCCCAACTGCTTCGCAAATTGCCATGTGCCAATGTTACTCGACTTTGCGAGAACCTTCTCAAAGCTCAAATAGCCATAGGGGTGATGATCAGGCACTTCAAATTTGTTCTCAATCTCTTCCATCAAACCATTATGACAAAAAACCCGCGTCGTTGGCTGAGCCAAACCTTGGTCTAGGACTCCCGCCATCGCGATGACTTTGAAGGTGGAACCTGGCTCGTAAACAGACTGCAACGCATAATTACCGCCAGCCGTTGCCACCCCCTTCTTATTATTCAAATCAAAGTGAGGACGACTCGCCATCCCGAGAACATAACCAGTCTCCGGGTCGAGTAAAACTATCGTCCCTTTTTTGGAGTGGTATTGGCTAAGACCCGCGTCAAGCTCCTGCTCAAGAATGTCCTGTAAATGTAAATCGAGGGTCACTTGCACATCATAACCCGCACGTGCAGGCTGCATCGGTAATTTGTAAGCAGGAAGGATCTCTCCACGTGAATCGTGCTTTATTTCACGCCAACCGTCCTCGCCCTTTAAATAATCATCCATATAGGCCTCAACCCCACAAAGCCCCTTCCCGGCACGATTTGTATAACCAATCGTATGCGGAGCAAGGCTCGGTGCCGTGTATCGTCGGCGCATGTATTTTTCAAAATCCACTCCCCTAACCCATTTATCTTTTACTAAATCCTGAACGCGGTCTGAAGCATCTTCCGCGATACCTTTGGCCATCACCACACGCATTCCTTTTCTGCTTTTCAGGTTAATCTTGTTGCGGATCGCCTGAGCTGGAATTTCTAATGCCTCCGACAAATAGCGAACAAGCAAGGCGTAGTGGCGGTTCACAAGTTCTGTCGACTCATACTCTTCCAAAAGTTGCAGCCTTTTTGAGTGAATCATCCGCCTCTTCTTATCATCATCCGCCGCCTGCCATTCAGCATCAAAAGAGAGATCATGACGTGCAACTCCGTAGGCCGCCTGGTTGGCATCCTTCAAGTGATACTTATCGATGATGATATCAGTCTGCGGGTAATTGCGTGCGATAATTTCTTTTTGATTATCGACAATAATCCCCCGCTGAGAAGGGATCACTTTACGCTTCACATGTTGACGACTGGCTGAGGATCGCTCCTCCTTTCCATCCTCAAAAAGCTGTAAATGGATCAGCTTACCGGACAAGGCGGTCAATCCAGCTGCCAAAACAAAGCTGACAACCAACCCTCTTTTCTGGAAGGAATCAGTCATGAGTAGGATTAATCGCTAAATTCCCAGAGACCGAATCTTGAATGATCATTGAGTCAATCTGCTCAATCACCTGTCCTGGAATCTCTGCCATTTGTGAATTCATCTGCTCTAAACGATCGCGCATCAAGTAACGGTCTAGCACTTCGTCTTGCCGAGACTGCAGTCCACGAATATCATATTCATACTCAGCAATTTTATTGTGGCAGTGTTCGATTTTACGCGCTAGCTCGATTTGCCTGTTCTTCAGATAAACATAATAAACACCAGCAGAAGCCATCACCAAAGCGGCGATCACGAGGAGGGTAATTGACTTCCAACAAAAATTGGGAGCCTTGATCATTTTTCTTCTATTCATAACATATAAGGGGGAGGTTAGGATTGGTTAGGGGTTTCTGGACTTCATTAAGTCTTCACAGGAGAGGGGCTTATTTTACGCACAGCTCGTAATTTCGAACTCCGCGCACGGCGATTCCGCTTCACCTCATCAGTAGTAGGATCTACGGCTTTTCTAGTAAGAACTTCGTATTGATAACGTGGATTCGGACGTGGCTCTGGCCACTCTGGACGATCAAGCCAAGGCTGACTACACGCTCGGAACTGATGCTTCACAATACGGTCTTCAAGACTATGAAAAGTAATCACAGCCAAGCGACCGTCATCATTGAGAAGGCTTCCCGCCGCCTCTAGAAAATGTTCCAGCACCTCCAGCTCACGATTCACGGCAATCCGGAGCCCTTGAAAAACTCGCGTTGCCGCATGAATACGTCCATAGGATGGCGACACCTTAGCAATAAAGTCAGCCAGCTCTAGCGTTCTGACAAACGGCTTCTGCACCCGCTCCGCAACAATTGCCTTCGCGATTTTACGAGCACGACGTTCTTCTCCATACTCCTTAAAAATACGTATCAGCTCCTCCTCAGACTCGTGGTTGACCAAATCAGCCGCCGTTGTCGCTCCCTCGGGATCCATCCGCATATCAAGCGGCCCATCTTGCCGAAAAGAAAAACCACGATCGGCCTGATCCAATTGAGGTGACGAAACACCCAAATCCAACAACACCCCATCAACTTTCTCAATGCCGAGCCGCTCCAACACTTCACCCAAATCAGCAAAGTTAGCCCGAACCGCCTGAAACGAATCACCATAATCAGCCAAACGCTCGCTCGCCGCAGCCAAAGCCGACGGATCCTGATCCAAACCAATAACCCTTGCCCCAGCCTTCAGCAAAGCCTCTGAATGGCCACCGCCTCCCAGTGTTCCATCCACAATAACGCGTCCCTCCAGTGAAGAAGACTCCGCTTTTGGACTCAAATACTCTACCGCCTCATGAAGCAACACCGTCTCATGCTCAAAAAAACAACCCTCCTCAATCGCAGCAGCCTCCCGTCTTACAGACCCAGCAGGCATGAAAACCGCCTCCAACGCCCCCAGCCACCAATCACCCCCCAGAAACGGTGGGGCAACAGCAGCTATCGGAAGCGCAGGAATTAGCTTAGGGTGCAGCATGTCATCATGAAAAAGATTCGCGCTTTCCAAGGGAAAAGTTACTCTCAGTCATCCCTCAAGCGCCCACTAGTCATACCGTAGAAACCCATTGATCGTCAATTATAAAATATAAAGGTTTCTTAACTAAATTAAAGAATCGTCGCCCATGTCCAACTTCAAAATCCACCATCTCTACCTCTCTGCTGGCCACAATTACAAAGGCCACCACGGAATGCCCGCCGGAACTCATGAAATTATCGAGCAAGATCAACTCGAACTCGTTGCCGGAAGCGGCATCATCGGAGACCGTTTTTTCGACTATAAACTCGACTACAAAGGCCAAATCACCTTTTTCGACCATGATCTCTGCCAAGAAGTCGCCGATAAAATAGTCAAAGCCCCCCTCCGCCCCTCTGCCTTTCGACGCAACGTCATCACTTCGGGAATCGATCTTTATTCACTCATTGGCAAGGAATTCACGATTGGCAACATTCGCTTCTTCGGGCACTCCGAATGCACTCCTTGTTATTGGATGGATCAAGCCTGCGCCCCCGGCACCGAGGAATTCTTGCAGAACCAAGGTGGCCTCCGTGCAAAAATCCTCACCTCTGGAACTCTGGACAAGAACGCCTACAGACTTGGCCTCACAAACCAAGTCAGCGACGACTGAATGGCCCACCTGATATCCCCCCCCCCCCGCCCTCTCCAGCTATAGTTCTAAACCTCATCCAGCTGACGCTCCAAAACGGCCTTCATATCACCGATGTAAACACCCCGCGAATACATCTCACCAAGCAAGCCTATAAACTGTAACTTCTGCTTAGGAGAAAAATCATACGGATCTTCTAAAAACGGGAAATCAGGATGAGCACAATGCTCGATATAGTAATTCCATGACGACTCATTTAAAACAAGAGATTGAGGAATTCCTAGATCATTGAGTTCCAAAATATACCCAGCAACTAAATCCTCCCAATTCCGTCCATCTTTCACACCCTCTTGAAATTTAACGAATAATCACCGTGCAGCCTGGACGAGCCAAGGTTGGGAGACGTGCCGCATCCCAGTTAGACAAACGGATACAACCCGCACTCTTTGAACGACCAATCGTTTCTGGCGAAGACGTCCCGTGAATACCAATCCCACTCTTACTTAACCCTGCCCAAACCACGCCCACCGGATTATTCGGCCCTCCAGGAATCTGCATCGACTCCTTACCGCGCTTTCCAGTCTTCAACAAAGAAGGATCATATCGCCACTGTGGAAGCTCAATGCAATTACGCATCTTCCAATTACCTCGGTGAATGAAACGTTCGTGGCCAGGCGTAATCGGAAACGTCGCAATAAGCTTCTGAGCACTATAATTAGCCTCCTCTTGCTCCACCACCTGCTCAAACTTTTCAGACCCAACCTCAGCGACAAAACCTTCGCCCTCCGTCGTAATCACCTGCGCGGCTTGGAGAATCTTAGGAGAAATTACGGCGTCAACGTCACCATAAATATAAAGAATCTTCTGCTTCGTATCCACGATCACGGTCCGGTTACTCAACGCGTCCAAAGATTTGTGAAAACGTCCCATTCGTAAATTCTCAATTAAAAAAGGCTCAATATTAGGAACCTTCAATGAGTCCCCTGCCTTCGCACCATACACTTTCGACTTCCCGTTCAGGTGGATCAAAAAGGCCATTGACGTATGATAACGCTCCGCCATCAACTCTCCAAAACTCCGATACGGCATAAAGCCCCCCTTCGCTTGCTCGCTCTTTCTAGAGGAAAGCCCCGCATTCACATAATCCTTCACCGAACGCGGAATAATAGCCATCGCATGAACCGACTCCACAGTCGTCCGCGCCTCCTCAAGCAAACCGTCCCAGTCACCTGGCGAACGCCCAAGGCTCCGGTTATAGGCATAGGCCGCCTTCTTAGAAAAGCTACCAAGCTTCCCGTCCAAATAGCCGGGGCCAAAAGTCTTTTGATCCAATAAAATTTGAATCCGCAAAGCATCATCACGCTCCTCAGGAGGCTCAGACGCATTCACAAAACCACACAGGAGAACCACCGCAATGGCGCTCAGTCCTAGGACACTTTTAAAACTAACTTTCATCTTTTAGAAGGGGGGGATAAACAAGAGATACCGTAAAGATATGACGCCAACCCTAGCCCCTTCATTCAAAAAAAGAAAGCTAATAATTAACGAAGCTTAACTAATTAAAGCTAGCCAAGCCTCATTAACAATCAAATTGAATCAACTCTTAAAGAGAGCTGATCGCTGACTTCAATGCCTCAAAGTCAGGTAAATCTTTAGGATGTTCGCAAACATCAATGTGTTTCACCACACCTGCGGCATCGATCAAGACAGCCGAACGTTTTGCAACGCCCCCCATAATCAAATTCGCCTCGGGAAGGAATGACTCATAGGCAATCCCATAAGCTTCTGCCACGCTATGCTCATAATCGCTTAAAAGAGGTAACTTAATTCCCTCCTTCTCAGCCCAGGCCTGCTGCGCAAACGGATTGTCACCAGAGATCCCGTAAACTTTCGCTCCTAGGCTTTCATAATCACCTAAACTTTCACTCAGCATACAAAACTCCTCCGTACAAACGCTCGTAAAAGCCATCGGTACAAAAAGAAGAACCAAAGGCCCTCCCGCTAGCTTTTCTGAAAGAGTCCAAGTTTCAGGCCCCTCAGAACCTAAAGTAACTACTGTAAAATCCGGTGCGTGATCGCCATTATTAAGTGCCATAATTTCTATTGAGTAAATCCTTCCACGACTTATAAGCACCGCTTAACGATGTCAAACGAAGATTCATTCAAAACCCCAGAACTCTCCCAGTTTGGCCAGCAACTTGCCCAAGGAAGCGGAATCGAAGAACTCATGGACGACCTCGGACGCGCCCTCGCTGAAGGCGACCCCAGCACTCTCATGCTCGGTGGCGGCCAACCCGCCCACATCCAAGAAGTCAATGCCCTCTGGCGCCAACGCATGACCGAAATCATGGACGAGCCAGACCGTTTCGAACGGATGCTCTCCAACTACGATCCTCCACAAGGAAACCCCCAGTTCATCCGCGACCTCGCCCAACTCCTCCACGACCGCTTCGGCTGGCCCATCACCGAAAAGAACATCGCCATCACCGCCGGCGGCCAAACCGCCTTCTTTCTCCTCTTCAATGCCCTCGCCGGCTCCTTCCAGAACGGCCAGAAGAAAAAAATCCTCCTCCCCCTTGTCCCCGAATACATCGGCTACGCCAACCAAGGCTCAAGCCACACCCTCTTCAAAGCCCTCAAACCACGCCTTGAAATCACGGGTGATCACCAATTCAAATACCGTGTCGACTTTGACAACTTAGAAGTCACCAACGACATTGCCGCCATCTGCGTCTCCCGCCCCACCAACCCCAGCGGCAACGTCCTCACCGACGACGAGATCTCCCGCCTACGTAAACTTGCCAACCAAGCCGGAATCCCTCTCATTATCGACAACGCCTACGGTGCCCCCTTCCCCCACATCATCTTTACCGAAGCCAGTCCCGTCTGGGACGACAACATTATCCTCACCCTTAGCCTCTCAAAAATCGGCCTCCCCGGCACCCGCACCGGTATCGTCATTGCCCGCGAGGAAGTGATCAGCAACGTCGTCTCCATGACCGCGATCAGTGGCCTCGCCAACAACAACATCGGCCAAAACATCGTCCAGCCCCTCATCGCCAGCGGAGAAATACTCACACTTAGCCAGCAAACCGTTCAGCCCTACTACCTTCAAAAATCTCGTCAAGCCCTCCGCTGGACCACCGAGCTCTTTGACGACGCACTCCCTTACTACGTTCACAGTAGTGAAGGTGCCCTCTTCCTCTGGTTCTGGTTCAAAGACCTTCCCATCACCGCCGCCGAACTCTACCAACGCCTCAAAGCCCGCAAAGTCCTCATTGTCCCTGGCCACTATTTCTTCTTCGGTCTCCCAGAAGAACACCAAGCCTGGTCACACCCCCACGAATGCATCCGCGTCACCTTCACCATGGACGATCAAACCGTCCATGAAGGCCTCCGTATCATCGCTGAAGAAGTCAAAAAAGCCTATCTGAACCAATAATCACTGAAACTCGCTTAGTTTTTAGTATTTCAGCCGTTTCTCTTTGAAAAATTTTTGAAAACACTCATATTAAGCCCGTTCTATGTCCAAGACACCTTTACTTATGAAAAAGAAAACCATGATCCTATCGGGAGCCATTGCCTCCCTTTGTTTCCTCCCCGCCGTATCCCTCTCACAAACTGCCGACGCACCAGCCTGCCCGGCATGTGAAAAAACGACTCCTGTCAAAAAAGACGCTGAAAAGTGCGCTGACTCTAAAGAATGCGCCGACAGTAAGAAATGCAAAGACTCTGAAAAGTGTGCCGACTCCAAAGAATGCGCTGACAGCAAGAAGTGCAAAGATGCTGAAAAGTGCGCTGCCTCCAAAGAATGCGCCGACAGCAAGAAATGCAAAGACTCCAAAGAATGCGCTGACAGCAAGAAGTGCAAAAAAGCAGAGCAATGTAAAGACGCCGCTGTAGCCGCTCAAGTCAGTCAAACAACTGAAAAAAATGCAGAACTTTCCGAGGACACTCAAAAGCATTTAAAAGCCCACCTCAAATCACGTGAATTCGACACCGTCCTCGCGAACGTTGATACTCACCTCAAGAAAGACGATCTCTCAAAAATGCAACGACAGCAGCTTCTCATGTTTGCCCTCAATGCACACATGTCCAAGCGCGACCTCGGATCTGCACTCAAGGCGACCCGTCAAATTCAAAAGACAGATCCTGAAAGTCGCTACGGCAAAGGAGCTGACCGCTACGCAAAAAGCATCGAGCGAATGATCAAACGCGATGGTCAAAACAATAACCAAGACCAAAAAGGACAGGCTAAGAACAAGAAAAACTCAGCAGAAAAAGGCCATGCTCAAAACAGCGCGCCCGCAACCGCAGAACCAAAGAAAAAATCAGTCAAAAAAATTGAGAAACAACTCAACAAGGTTCACCAAGAGCTTAGCGAAAATGAGTTCACCACTAAACGCCTCACCAAAAACCTCGAAGAATTAAAAGCAGCACGCGCCGATATCGACAAGCGTCACGAGATGGCTCACCAAGCCTTAATCCAAGCGCAAGCAAAGACACAGGCCGCCGGAGTTCAAAAGCAAGAAGCTGCCAAAGCAGCCGCTCTCGCAGCTGTCCAAGCCAAGAAAGAAGCTAATGCAAAGCGTCAAGCCGCCTTCGAAGCCCGTAAAAAAGCAGCCCTCGAAGCACGACAAAAAGCCGCCGATGCCGGAAAAGCCAAAGCTGCTGCCGCCGCTGCTGCTGCAACGGCAGCCGTCGCACCAAACACAGAAGCCACTGGCAACCAAGCTCAAGCAGAAGCGATGAAAGCCGCCCAATCTCAAGCTGCCGTTAAAGAGGAAGCCCAACAGCAAGCTCTCAAAAAATCGGAAGCCCAAGCTAACACGGAAACTGACGCCAAAGCACAAGCTACCGCACAACCCAATGCGGAAGCCGCCAAGAAGCAAGCCGCCATGCAAGCCCAACAAAAAGCAGAAGCAGCCAAGAAAGCCGCTCAGAAAGCTAAAGCCGAAGCTGACGCCAAAGCACTAGCTGAAGTAGAATCCGCCAAAAAACAAGCCGCCATGCAGGCTCAACAAAAAGCCCAAGCCGCCAAAAAAGCAGCTGATGCACAAGCCACACAAGAAGCCAAAGCTGCAGCTGATGCCAAAGCCCTAGCTGACGCAGAAGCAGCCAAAAAAGCTGCTCAAGCCAAAGCCGCTCAGAAAGCTAAAGCAGAGGCCGACGCTAAAGCAAAGGCACTCGCCGACGCTGAAGCCAAAGCAAAAGCCGACGCTGAAGCTGCCCGTAAAAAAGCAGAAGCTGATGCGAAGGCAAAAGCGCAACGTGAAGCCGCAGAAGCTAAACAGCGTGCAGAAATGGAAGCTCAACGCAAAGCCGCTGAAGCCAAAGCGATCGCTCAGAAGGCCGCCGAAGAAGCCGCCCGCAAACAAGCCGAAGCCCAGAAGGTAAAAGACTCCGAGCTAGAGCGCATTCGCCGCCGCATTAAAGAACTCGAAGAGCGTGCCAAGAAGATCAAGAAAGAAGAGCAAGCTAACTAAATATTAGCAGACCCTTCCCAGCCTCTCCATAAGGCACTAACAAAAAAGCCCCCACCGCAATTGCGATGAGGGCTTTTTATTTCTAGAATTTTCTTTTCCGCAAATACTTAAGACGCTTAAGCAAGTTTCAAGCGTTTATCGGACTCGAGCACTTCGCCCACCGCGGCCCAGCCTTCAGGTGTTTGCAGGTTAAAGACAGTCAGGTAAAGCGTTACTAAATTGGCATCAAACTTACCCAAAAGAGTCTCCACGGTGGCCACAAGTTTGTCTTTGTCGATCTCTTCCGGAAGGGCACCCGTAACGGCACCTTTGCCATCATGCTCAATTTCCATACCTTCACAGAACGCGATCAAGAGGTCCTGTTGCCCCTGCATGAGCCAGACCTGAAAGAGGTGCTCCCCAATCATATCGCTCGTGCGGAGTTTGAGCGTTTTATGCATCCACGCCGCTTGCTCAGGTGCTGTTTTCTTTTGCACAAAGACAGGGCGCAACTTGCGGTTCGCGGCAAGGCTCGCCAAAGTCGTTTTATAAAGGTCACGCTCCTCGTCGCGCACCCACTTCAACATCTCCTCGACGAGCGAAGGATCCACCGTTTGATAAATTTCGTAAGCTTTCAAAATTGATTTGTTTTACAGAAATGAAAGTCAACACGTGCTAGGCCAAGATGCAATCCCAAAAGCCTAAACGAGGTATTACATAACGGCATTGCAATCCTCCTCCGTTACTTCCAAAATTCTCCTGCGCTCCAAAGCGAAAGCTTTCTAACCCTACCAGCGTATTCCTCACCATGCCAGCCCCTTCACCCACCTCCCCCGCTCAAGAAAGCCCCAAGCAACCACCGCGCGGTGGGGCTGCCAAAATTCTAGCCTTCTTCATTGGAATGAGCCTCCTCATTGCGGTGGCCTTTTTTTGCTTTCATACCTTTATCGGCAAACCATCCCTCAAACCGATCGAACAATTCAGCCAAGCTCTCGAAAACATCACCCAACGCAAGGTTACGGTCAGCGGAAGCTCCGTCACCCTTGAAAAAACCGAAGTCATGGAGCTCGCCCTCGTCCAGCGTAAGAGCCAATCCGTCATTAAATACCACACCCGCTGGCTCACCAGCGACAACCTCCTCATCCTCCGTGGAGACTTCATTATCAAAGCAGGTTTCGATCTCTCGGAGTCCACCAACTTCAAAGTCGAAAACGGCATCGTCTCAGGCACTTGGCCGCAAGCCAAAATCCTCAGCGTGGAGCTTTCAGATTACGAAGTCTATCACTCAAAAAACGGCAGCATCAACCGCCTCAAACCCGAAGACCAAGAAGCGGCCGTCAAACAACTCCTCGCCCAAGCGAAGAAAGACGCCCAAAAAAGCGACATCCTCAAGGAAGCAGAAGACGCTCTCCAAAGACGCTTCCAAGACCTCAGCCAAGACCAGTTCCACCTCCCACAAACTTGGAACGCGATTCCTTTGAATTAACTCATCTCCCCTAGAAAAACTTTGCGCCTTAGCGACTTTGCGGGAGTATCCCTGAGATAAGCACCCTCATCACTTCTTCTTGCTCGGTAAGCGCTTCCCTTTCAAGCGTGCTTGAATGAGGTTCTCACACCGTCCTTTCAGTCGAAGTTTATCACAGCAGGCTTCAATTTTAAGCGACTGTGAAACGGCCCTAAAGCCCATCCGCCGAGAGATACAGTCGTTGAGAGTATCAAGGTGGGTGTCTTCAAATTCGGAGACCTTTCCACAATCGACACAGATGATGTGATTGTGCGTCGGCCGATCTAGGAAGTTAGGATCGTAAGTTGTTTGCTCATCCCCTAGGTCGATCTGGTGAAGCAGTCCCGCCTCCGTCAACAGGCTAAGCGTGCGGTAGAGTGTTGCCCGAGAGGTCCGCTGACCACGTGCTTTGAGCCGGTCTTGCAGTTCTTCTGCATTGAAGTGCTCCTCTTGGCTAAAGATGGCCTCGACAATCACATCACGCTGATTTGTTTTCCGTAGGCCTTTCGCTCGGATAAAGTCATCAAGACGCTGGTGAATGGTTTCTTGCACCACAAAACTATCTAGAGATTTCCCAACCTTGGAAAGATGATTTTTGTAAGATCACTCTCTCGATCTCACTAACCCCATACGCACTACTTTATTAGTTTCATTAAGGTTTCTAAAATAATTGTAACCATTTGCTGATGTTCACTGTCTGTAAACATAGAAAGCAACACTACGGCAGCGTTGCTCACCTAAAATCCAAAACAACTCCTCCTTTATAATTAACTATGAAAGCTCGTTTATTTATCATCGCCTCATCGGTCTGCCTCACTCTCTGGATGACCGCTTCCTTTTTCCATGACAGCGGTTCCTCTACTTCCCGCGATGCTGACACCGGAAAAGTGAGCCAAGAAAATAACGAGGTTCCAAACCCAGTCGACCCAAGCCGTATCTTGACGACTTCCTTGCGTGACTAATCCCCCGTAGGACTATCCTTTTTTATCCAAGCGCACCTCATGCGCTTGGATCACTTCTTCCCCGCCTTCTAATAATAGGCCACCTTGGGTTCCGATCCCTTGCACTTTAGCTTTTCGGACTTGCGATCCGACCTGAAACGAAACCTCCTGCCCGCTTAAGGCAAAATACGGCGAGATCATTTCGATCACTTCAGCGAACTTGTCCTCGTTCATCAAGCTGAAGTAATGATTCAGAATACTCTCTAACAGCTCCGCGCGCTCGAGCGGGCTTCCTTTCTCATTTTCCAGAGTTGTTCGGTCACCGCATTCCTGACTTCCGAACTCCCCGTTCACATTCACGCCCATCCCAACTACCGCCCAGTCGCCGGTGGTTTCCACAAGAATCCCCGCGCATTTCTTTCGATCAATCCAAAGATCATTCGGCCATTTCACCTCAGCCTCCAGCCCTAAGTTCCTAAACGCGCATAGCAAAGAACAAGCTGCTATGTGCGCAAGCCGATACCACCTCTCAGGCGGTCCATCTGGACGATGCAGCAAAGAGAACGTCAGATCACAATCGCTCCGTGATGACCACTCATTCCCGCGCCTCCCCCGCCCTGCGGTTTGCTGATTGGTAATGACCAAAACCAGATCACTTGGCACTTGGCTACCTCGCGCCATCGCCATGGCCAAATCATTCGTGGAATCCATTTCCTCATGATAGACGACCTCCAACTGAGGCCAGCGTCTTTGTATTTTTGAAAAGTCCATCCGCGCCCTCGTCCTAGCAAAACCAAACCCTTTTTCCGATCTCGAAATCATCACGGAAAAAAACATTGCCTGCTTTTCCTATCTCTCTAATATCTCACTTTACAGAGTGGATCTCTACAACGCAGGGCTCTCTCTTCTTAGTCAAAAAAGAACTCAACCATATGAATTACATCATCACGCCCATCGCTGGAGTCATTGGACTCATCATCGCCTTTTTAGTCTATCTCAGCATCGCTAAACGTGATGGCGGTGATGGTAAAGTCGCCGAAATCGGAGAAAAGATCCACCGAGGTGCAATGGTCTTCATGCGGCGTGAGTTCATCCTCATCTCCATCTTCGCCGTCATCATCGGGGCGGCCATTTTCTTCTTCCAGAAAGACTACGGCAAACAACAATCCGGTGCTTTCTTCCTCGGATGTATTGCATCCTCTATAGCAGGCTACATTGGAATGCACACCGCAACCAAAGCCAACGTCCGCACCACCCTCGCGGCTAAAAACGAAGGTGCTGGCCCCGCATTAATGGTCGCCTTTTTCGGTGGATCAGTGATGGGACTCACTGTGGCCTCCATGGGACTCCTCGGACTCGGTGGACTTTTCTACTTTTACCACGCCGATAGCCACGGCGCTGAAATTCTTGAAGGCTTTGCAATGGGTGCCTCACTCGTCGCTCTTTTCTACCGCGTTGGTGGAGGTATCTTTACGAAGGCCGCAGATGTCGGGGCAGACCTCGTCGGAAAAGTCGAAGCAGGAATCCCAGAAGACGACCCACGAAACCCAGGTGTCATTGCTGATAACGTCGGTGACAACGTCGGCGACGTAGCTGGAATGGGGTCAGATATCTTTGAATCCTACTGCGGTGCACAAATTGCGACCATCGCTATCGCTTCAGGTGCCGCGGTCACAGTCGGAACAAAGCTCGGCATGGACGTCAGCGCAGACGGTCTCGCCACAACGAAAGCGACACTCATGCAGTTGCCCTTAGTCCTCACCACCGTCGGACTTTTATGCTCCTTCTTAGGGATACTCATCGTGCGTGTCATGTGTGGTAAGGAACCTGCCAAGGCCCTACGCTTTGGAACAATTGGCGCAGCCATCCTCTTTATTATCGCCGCCTTTGGCGTCTGCAACTTCCTCGACATTTCAAATAACGTCGCCCTCGCGGTCCTTGTCGGAGCGGTTGGAGGAATTATCATCGGCCTTGTCACCGAACATTACACCGGCGGAAAACCGATTCGTGAAATCGCCGCTCAAGGTGAAACTGGTGTCGCCACCGTTATGATCTCCGGCCTTTCCGTAGGTCTTCGCTCCGTCGCGATCCCCATGCTCACCATCGCCGCAACCGTGTATGTCTCTTACCAGTATGCTGGACTTTACGGAGTTGGACTTGCCGCCGTCGGAATGCTCGGCACCGTCGGGATTACCATGGCCATCGACGCTTATGGCCCCGTAGCAGACAATGCAGGCGGAATCGCTGAAATGGCGGGAATGGGACCAGAAACTCGCAAAATCACCGATGGCCTCGACGCCGTCGGAAATACCACTGCAGCTATTGGAAAAGGATTCGCAATTGGTGCCGCCGGACTCGCAGCCCTTGCCCTTATCACCGCCTTTATTAACAAAACAGACGTCCAGCTCAACCTCAGCGATCCTGATGTCCTCAGCACCTTCTTTGTTGGTATCTTCATCGGGGGCGTCGTCCCCTTCGTCAATGGAGCGATCACAATGGATGCCGTAGGAAAGGCAGCCTTTGAAATGATCTACGAGATCCGCCGACAGTTCCGCGAAATCCCCGGCCTCCTTGAAGGAAAAGCCGAGCCTGATTCTGACAAATGCGTCGACATTGCTACCCGTGCCGCCACCAAACGCATGATCGGCCCTGCCCTCCTTGCGGTTGGCACCCCTCTCGTCGTTGGCTTTGGATTCAACATGATCGGAGCAGACGGAGCGGTCGCCCTTACCGGAACCCTCTGCGGAGCACTCCTCGGTTGTATTCTCATGGCGCTGTTCATGTCGAATGCAGGTGGAGCCTGGGACAATGCTAAGAAGTATGTCGAAGACGGCCACCATGGTGGCAAAAACTCCGACTGTCACACTGCCTGCGTCGTTGGTGACACTGTTGGAGACCCATTCAAGGACACGTCAGGCCCCTCCATGAACATTCTCATCAACGTCATGGCGATCGTTAGTCTAGTTATTGCACCATTATTGGTTTCTTAATTGAACAAGTTCGCGCTTTAAGATACTAAAAGCGCAGAACCTATAAATCCCCCATGGCAAGAAAACTCCCCTACGGCCAACGCGCCCGCTCAGTCCCCCACAAGCGTCCTTTCGTTTGGTCCGTTATCTGGATCGGCATTTTTTATCTTGGGCTTATCGCCTGCATTACCGCAGCGATAGCGTTCTTCATCGTTAATAACACAACCGAAGAACTGCCTAAGAAAAATGCCTTAATCTTAATTAGCTGTGTTGCCCTGACCGGCTTCTCATGGCTTTTCGGGTTTTTCATTCGCCGTGGAGCCACCTGTGCCTTGTGTAAAGGAACCCCCTATTCACAATCTGGTGCTCACATTCATGAAAAGGCGACCCGTATTTTCCCTTTGAATTACTCACACTCCAACTTCTTTAAAAGCGTCTTCGCCCAACGGTTCCGTTGTCACTACTGTGGCACCCCATACGACTATACCAAACCGCATCACCGAAAATAAAGAGTCTTCTCTTTGGTAAACAATATTCAACAATCAACCATCCTGATTGGACAAAAAGCCTAGCCAGTGCTAGGCTTTTTTTGTCGCAACTCAGCGGCGGTTCCACGCACTCTCATTATGGCACGATCCTCCAACCTCACCATGTGCTCCTTCTGCGGAAAGAGCCACTCCGAAGTCCGCAAACTCATCGCTGGCCCCGGCGTCTATATCTGTGACGAATGTATCGACGTTTGCTCCACCATCCTCGTTAAAGAACTTACCGACGGTGCGGAAGGACTCATCCCCACCACCTCCGACAGCTCACCTGCCAGCCTAGGGGAAACCCTCATCCCTGCTGACATTAAAAAACGCCTCGATCAATACGTCATCGGCCAAGACTACGCCAAGAAAGTCCTCGCCGTAGCCGTTTACAATCACTACCAGCGTATCAGTAACAACCTCGAAAACGTCCCTGAGGATCTCACCGACGTCGAGCTTGAGAAGTCTAACATCCTCATCCTCGGAACCACAGGTTCAGGAAAAACTCTCCTCGCGCGTACCCTCGCACGCGTTCTTGATGTCCCTTTCACGATTGTTGATGCCACCACCCTCACCGAGGCAGGTTACGTTGGTGAAGACGTCGAAAATATCATCCTCCGCCTTCTTCAATCTGCTGACTTCGACATCGAACGCGCCCAGCGCGGGATCATCTACATTGATGAAATCGACAAAATCGGCCGCAAAACCGAAAACGTCTCGATCACTCGTGATGTCTCTGGTGAAGGAGTCCAACAAGCTCTCTTGAAAATCATCGAAGGCACAACCTGCAACGTTCCCCCTCAAGGTGGCCGCAAGCATCCCCAACAAGAATACCTTCAGATCAATACCGAAAAAATTCTCTTCATCTGTGGTGGTGCCTTCGTCGGCATGGACGACATCATCCGCCGTCGCCTAGGCCGCAAATCTCTCGGATTCCGCGCCACTGCGGAAAGCGTCGAAGCTGAACGCACCGAAGGCAACATCCTCGAGAAAATTCAGCCCGAAGACCTCCTCCACTTTGGCCTCATCCCCGAGTTCATAGGTCGCCTTCCAGTATCCGCGCCCCTGAACACTCTCACCAAAGACGAACTCGTTCACATCCTCACCGAGCCCAAGAACGCAATCCTCAAGCAATACATCAAGCAGCTTTCCCTTAACAAAGTGAAACTCAAAGTCACCGATGACGCCCTCGAAGCCCTCGCCGAGCAAGCACTCGAACGTGGCACCGGCGCCCGCGCCCTCCGCTCCCTCTTTGAGAACCTCATGCTTGGAGTCATGTTCGACATTCCTTCTCGCGACGACGTTTCATCAGTCACGATCAACCGAGAAGTCGTCGAAGGAAAGAAAGATCCCATCATCAACAAAAA
This sequence comes from Pterothamnion heteromorphum, assembly GCA_032358295.1. NCBI lineage: Eukaryota > Rhodophyta > Florideophyceae > Ceramiales > Ceramiaceae > Pterothamnion > Pterothamnion heteromorphum. The sequence goes on along the minus strand of JAULBV010193935.1, from coordinate 27,668 downwards.
GCGCGCCTCCGCTGCTTGAGTGATAGATTCCCCCTCAACAGCTTCCTCGTAAAGACATGTCCGCATCCAACAACATTGCCGACCTGCGCGAAAACTATAAAAAAGGAGAACTCCTCCTCGAATCGGTCACTGACACACCGCTCGATCAGTTCACACATTGGTTCGACCAAGCCCTCAGCGCGGGGATCGTCGAACCCAACGCGATGACCCTTTCCACGGTCAACGCCCAAGGTCAACCGTCCTCTCGCACCGTTCTTTTAAAAGGAGCAGACGAACATGGCTTCCACCTCTACACCAACTACAACTCCCACAAAGGACAAGACCTCGCAGCCAACCCAAAGGCCGCGATCAACATCCTCTGGAAAGAACTCGAACGCCAAGTCTGCATCCAAGGGACAATCGCCAAATCCCCACGTCAACAATCCGAGGCCTACTTCCACTCCCGCCCTCACCTCTCGCAAATAGGTGCCTGGGTCTCCGAAATACAAAGCGGAGAAATCCCCAGCCGCAAACACCTCGCCCAACGCGAAGCAGAACTACTCGAACAATACCCAGAAGGCTCGGTCGTCCCACTTCCCCCGTTCTGGGGTGGCTATACTCTAACTCCAGCTCACATCGAATTCTGGCAGGGCCGCCCCTCCCGACTCCACGATCGTATCCTTTATAGCAAGGATCACGAAACTGGCAAATGGACAACTTCACGCCTCAGCCCGTAAGTAAAAAAATACGCGCGATTAGCGATTAGCGATTAGCGATTAGCGATTAGCGATTAGCGATTAGCGATTAGCGATTAGCGATTAGCGATTAGCGGCTAATAGCAAAACGCTAAAAGCGCCACTCCCCAAGCGCAGCAAACCAAAAACCACGGCGGATCACCAAGCGCCGGCTCCAAGCAAACGCGACTACTTCTTAAAATGCCCCGCCAGCACCCGCTTCTCGCGCACTTTCTCCTGCTTTAAGAAGGTTGGCATGATCTTTTCCTCAATGTGCTTAAAGCCTGCCGCAAGTCCGCCCGATGTATAAACACGACCAATCTCAGCTTCCACGGAAGTTGGATCCCCCATACTGCTTAGAAACTCATTCGAGGTAAAACGTGTAAAGAGCTCTCCCATCAGCTTCCCTCGCTCCCGCAAGATCCACTCGCGAACGAACAAGGCTAGAACCGCATCACCCACCCAAGCTTCTTCCCGCTCACGGGTCAGCTTTTCATCAAAATTCTTCTGTTTATTTGGCATCTCTAATTATTGCTTTTTTCTTCGATTCTTTTTCTCTAACCGCTTACGCAACTGTTGCTCCGCCTGCGCATCCCAATACCCGCTATCAAGCTCACAAAAGACTGCCGAATAGGGAATCTTCGTTTTCGTCTTAATAACCAGCACCGCAAATTTGTTTGTGGCATCCTCCAGAATGGACATCAACGACCGCTCATCCAAAGCCTGCGCCCCATAACCACTCAAAGCCTTATCCAGAGCCAACCGGTAGGACTCAATCCCCCGCACCTCCGAATCACGAAGCCCACGCAGCTCTCGTGTCACCGAAAACCGGGGCTCCACTTGCGGCATTTCATCAATCGCCAACAACACCTCATTGAGAACTTTAGGCGCTTCCTCATCCAATAAAATCACTCTTACCCCATTTCGCGAATGCATCGGAAAACCCGCATCGGCAATAACAACCCAATTCCCTGCTCCCATCGCCCGCACTTCTTGACGAATCGCTTGATCCCACGCTGGCTTTTTCCCAACGCGCGTTACCGTTGGCTTCTTTGCTTCTTTTGGCCCAGAGCCACAACCCGCACTAATTAGTCCCATCGTTAAAGCTGCCGCAATCATCAGGACAATAGGCTGCCTACTTAAAGGGAGCATAGCCGCATCCGAGAAAGAAAAAGAGAATAGAGAGGACAGTCTCACAACGAGTCGTATCCTAGCATTCCTCTCTCTTAGGTCAACGTATCCTCTAACCTCAGACCCAAAATAAAACAAATCGACCCAATTCCCTTAAATCATTAGAAATTTAATTGACAGAACACCCCCAAATACATAGCTTTCGCGCCCGCTGAAGAGGAAAACCCTCCTAAGCAACGCTACTTGTAGCAACAATTTACTGAAACTCAGCTAACTTTACCGAAACTCCTAATCAATCAGATCTTATGAAAACCTTTTCCGCAAAAGCACAAGACGTTGAACGCCAATGGCACATCATCGACGCAGAAAACCAGCCTCTTGGTAAAGTTGCCGTAGCTGCTGCCAAACTCCTTCGCGGAAAGCACAAGACGATCTTCACTCCTCACGTTGACACAGGCGACTACGTTGTCATCATCAACGCCGAGAAAGTCACCCTCAGCGGTAACAAAGAGACTCAAAAGATCTACACTCGCTACACTGGATTCGTCGGTAACCAGAAAGTTGAGACTCCTAAGAAGATCCGTGAGAAACATCCAGACCGCCTCGTTAAGATGGCCGTTAAAGGAATGATCCCACACAACCGTCTTGGATCACAAATCTACTCGAAGCTTAAAGTCCACGTTGGATCAGAGCACAGCCACCAGGCTCAAAACCCAGTTCCTTTCGAACTCGTTTAATCCCCTCTTCATTTTTTAACATTCAATCAACTACCACATGAGCACTACTCAAGAACTCAGCGCAACAGGTCGCCGTAAATCAGCTAATGCACGCGCATGGCTCACCCCAGGAACTGGCGAAATCACCATCAATGGTCGCCCATTCGAAGACTACCTCGGAACTCTTCCCCTCCAGAACGATCTTCTTGCCCCTTTCCAAGTTACTTCTCTCGTTAACAAGTTTGACGTGCAAGTCGTTGCTAAAGGTGGCGGACTTAATGGACAAGCTGGTGCAAGTAAACTTGCGATCTCCCGCGCCCTCCTTCTTCATGACGCAGAGCTTCGTCCAGCGCTTAAAGCAGCTGGCTTCCTTTGCCGTGACTCACGCATGAAAGAGCGCAAAAAGCCCGGTCAGCCAGGTGCACGTAAGCGCTTCCAGTTCTCTAAGCGATAGTCATCCATCGGATACTTACCCAATTTCAAAAAAGCCACGCCTCACCGCGTGGCTTTTTTTATGCTCCCTATCTCCCACTAATCATCTTCGCAAAGCACTCTTATTTCCCGTTCAAAAAAAGTTCTCTTTTTATCTTCCCAAATCGCTCCTTTCTCTATCGCCAAGAGCTTTTTTTTCAATTAATCTCCCGCCGATGAAAACATCCCTCCTCTCTTTCACCAGTCTTCTTGGCCTCACCGCCGCTCTTATCGCCAGCCCACAGGTCGTTTTTGAAACACAAAACAACGTCACTACCGCCTCCACAATTCCTCTTGGAAACGGCCTCGTTGCTTCCCTCGCAGTTGTTGGAACTAAGGTCGACACCGCCAAGCCCGCTGACAAGGCCGATGACAAAAACGTCAAACCTTACGAAGTTGCCTTTCACGACAAAATCACCCGCCTCGCCTTTCTCAAGCTCGACACCGCCGACGAAGCAGTCCCAACCCTCGGTAGCTCCGCCAGCCTTAAAGCAGGTGACGCCCTCTACCTCGACCCCGCTCAAGAAGACAGCCTCGCCCGTTTAGTCAGCCGTGAGCATACCTACGCTGGCAAACTCCTTCCCGTCTCCTTCTTCCGCGTCCACTACACTGGCAAGACCGTTCCGGCCACTGGAACGCCCCTCTACAACAAAGCAGGAGAAATCTGCGCCATTGTCCACCAACCAGCGCCAAGCTTCGGAAACGGCAGCTACGCCCTCCCTGTAGAAGTTCTCAAGCGCTCCATTCTCAACCACAAGAACGGACAAGATAACGCCCGTTGCTGGATTGGCATCGCCATGGAAGCCAAGAACATCGTCCCCAACGTCGTCAGCGTTCGCCCTGAGTCTCCAGCATCAAAAGCAGGTCTCAAGCGTGGTGACATCCTCCTCCAAATCGGCGACCGCTCCGTGAACAACTACCAAGAAGCGGTTGACGCCTTCTACTATTTTACCCCCGGAACAGCAGCGACCTTCCACATCCTCCGAGGCACCGAAAAGCTCGCCCTCGAAGTCACTCCAGAAGTGAACCCACTCTCTAAAAAGAAAGCGGCACCAGCAGCGAAAGAATAAAACCCTTTCCGGTTAACTCAGGGAATCACGCCCCTTGTGACTTAACGCAAGGCGCACCCTTCTCATCTCACCGTTCTCCTGCTATACAGCAAGGGGAGCGCACGCATCCTTCGTGCCCTTATTTGAGGCCCAGCCAAAAAGAACTATTTCGATGTGTGAACACATTGAGCCTTCCTCCTATCACATCTCCCAACAACTCTCATAACAACAGCCACATCATGTCCAAAAAAAATCCTTCCCACACTCAAGAAGCCCTCAAAAAACACTTCGGACATGACTCCTTTCGTGGTGGCCAAGAAGAAGTCATCCAAAGCCTTCTCGATGGTCACTCCTCCCTCGCCATCTTTCCCACCGGTGGCGGCAAATCAATCTGCTACCAACTCCCCGCCCTCCTCTTAGATGGACTCACCCTCGTCGTCTCTCCTCTCATCGCCCTCATGAAGGACCAAGTCGATGCCATGCAAGCACGAGGCATCGCCGCAGCCCGCCTCGACTCCTCCCTCACCGCTGACGAAACAAAGAATCTCTACAGCGACCTCCAAAACGGAAAACTCAAACTCCTCTACATCGCCCCCGAGCGCTTCTCGAACGAGCGCTTCCGCGACACCATCAAAAACATCAAGGTCGCCCTCCTCGCCATCGACGAAGCCCACTGTATTTCCGAATGGGGACACAACTTCCGCCCCGACTACCTCAAACTTGCCCACCTCTCCAAAACCCTCAACATCCCCCGTGTTCTCGGCCTCACTGCCACCGCCACCCCCGCTGTCTCCGAGGACATCTGCCAGCACTTCCAAATTACGCCCGAGCACCACCACCAGCTCACCTTCCACCGCAAAAACCTCCACCTCAGCGTCAGCCCGGCCAACCGCAAACAACGCGACCAACTCCTCCTCGAAAAAGTAAAACTCGACGCCCAAGGCAACGTCCACCCCACCATCATCTACGTCACCCTGCAAGCCACTGCCGAGAACGTCGCCGCTAAACTCCAAGCCGCCAACATCCCCGCCCGCCCTTACCACGCTGGCCTCCGCCCCGAAACGCGCAACGAGATCCAAGAGCAATTCATGGCCGGCACCACCCCCGTCATCTGCGCCACCATCGCTTTCGGGATGGGTATCGACAAATCTAACATCCGCCACATCGTCCACTACAACCTCCCCAAGTCTTTAGAAAACTACACGCAAGAAATCGGCCGCGCCGGTCGCGACGGCGCTGACGCGAGCTGTGACCTCCTCGCCAACGCCGACGACCTCCTTACCCTGCAGAACTTCATCTACGCCGACACCCCCTCGCCCACCGCGGTGCAGATGATCCTCCACCACATTCTCGACCAACCCGCCGAGTTCGACATCTCCCTCTACAAACTCTCCGCCGCGCACGACATCAAAAACCACGTCCTCGCCACCCTCCTCACCTACATGGAGACCGACGGTTACCTTGTCACCACCAAAGCCTTCTACGCCGCCTACGCAGTCAAATTCAGCCGCAACCTCGACCACATGCTCAACGGCTTCAGTGCCGAACGCCAAACCTTCCTCCGCCAGCTCTTCGAATCCGGAAAACAAGGCCCCGTCTGGACCGAAATCAACCCCGATGACTCCGCCACCGCCCTCGGAATCCCCGTCACCAAAATCACCGACACGCTCCAGTATCTAGAAGACCACGGCGACATCATCCTCAAGCCCTCGCAAATTCGCCAAGGGTACCGCATCCTCAACAAACCCGACAACATCCCCCAGCTCGTCAAAAAGCTCAACGCCCTCTTTCAAAAACGCGAAACGAGCGACCTCGCCCGCCTCCAAGAAGTCGTTGACTACGCCGAAACTGGCGACTGCCACTACGTCCACCTCCTTGATCACTTCGGCGAAGAAATCCCCCCCTGCGGCCACTGCGCCAATTGCCAAGAAAAGAAAAAAAACGGGATCGCCCTCACCGAAACAAGCGAGGAAAAAACCTTACCTACGAGCACGGTCCCCGAAGTCGATGCCGAAACCCTCGAACGCATCCAAACCCTCGTCAAAGAACGTCACCCCGCGTTAAGAAGCCCCCGTCAACTCGCCCGCTTCCTCTGCGGACTCACCTCCCCCGCCACCCAATACGTGTGGTATCTACCAGCAGGCATGAAACGCAAAAAGCGCCTCACCCACCACGACGCCTACGCAATCCTAGACAACCACCCCTTCCCTGACGCCCTAGCCCTCTGCGAAGCCCAGGTCATTTAACGACAGGCGACTATAAAAAATCTCGAACAACAGAAATACAAAGGAAGTGTCACCTTTATGGATTAGATACACTTTCACAATCGCAAAAGAGCTTTTAAATAATACGTGATAAACTCTGAGTCGGCTACAATGCGTCATCTGACCAACGTCAGAGCGTTTTTCATTAGGATCTTTCCAGACCGATCCTTCTTAGGCGGCTAAATTTACATCTAAATCTTTACTTAATTAACTAACTCTTTATTTTCTAGTGGATGCATTACCTATTATGCCTATACCTCTTCATATTTCTTATTTGCTCCAGTTTTCTAGAGGCTTACCAAGGAAGCTTACGCGTGAATTACCAGCAACCTTGTGGCAAGTTGCTGAAATTATTTGTTATTGGTAATTATAATTACTCTAGAACGGAAACGGAGGATGGTTACACAGTAGTCTTTAACAAAGAAGACTTGACCTACTACTATGCAATGCTTAATGCGGATAAATCCGCATTAATAGCAACAAAGACAAAGGCAGAAGACCCAGCCCCTAAAAATCTTATACGGCGACTAAAGTTAGCACCCAATGAGCGCGAGCGCATCGTCAACGAGAGGGCTAATGGCAATCCGTTCCAAATAGAAAGAAATGCTAGGTGGCAAAAAAAAGTAAACGCAGCTAAAGACAAAAGAAATAAAAAGCTAAAAATTCTGAGAGAGAATAAGCAGAAGAAGCTGGTCGCTAGAACACTGAACCCAGCCAATTCAGATCGAAATGAGGCACAACGTGATGAATCATATGCACCTCAATTAGACCCGGTAGCGCCAATCGAGGGTAATGCCGAAGATGAAAATACTGATACGTCAACTACTAACGCCTTAAATTCTACAGGACCTATAGAGTCAGTGGTGGGGTTAACCATTATCGTTCAATTTCCAGATGACCCCAATACCCCTGAGAATGACCCAACAGATTTTCCGGCAACTCGTGATAAAATTAATCGTTTCTGTAATGAAGTAGGCTATAACGACGATGGAAATAGTGGCTCGGTACATGACTACTTCTATGATCAGTCTAATGGGCATTACAACTATACCATGAATGTGACTGAGATCATCACCTTACCTCAACCACGTGATTATTATAATTACACAGATTACCCCACGAACACGACTTTACGACGTAGCTCGCAGGCTGGTAATATGCTAGTCACTGATGCTACCGCAGCTTTAGTGAACCAAGATTTTGATTTTAGTAGTTTGACCTTTGATGGCCTGAATGTTCTAGCGACCAATATCTTCTTTGCTGGAAATACTTCTGGTGTGTGGGCTGAAGGACTATGGCCACATAAATTCATAATGAATGTTAAACCTGCAATTGCAGTAGCTGGCGAGATTCGCTATATAAATTCGTATCAGATCACAAACTTGGCCTATTCTTCTACGAGAATCGGTACATTTTGTCATGAGAATGCCCACCTACTATTAGATTTACCTGACTTATATGACCATGGAAATGACTCTTCTGGGATAGGCAGCCATGGACTTCTGGCTAGTGGAGGTCATGCTAATGGGGGTAGGACTCCGACACCTCTAAACCTACATTTTAAAGATATTCTGGGGTGGGCAGAGGTCATTAACATTGATCCATCTGATTATGTTGCTGCTGTTCTGCCTGCTACGGGAAATTTCGGTTACAGATTCACAAACCCAAATAATCTGGACGAGCATTTTGTTATCGAGAATCGCGGTTATGCTGACGGAGCAACAAGTGGTGATAAGTGGGCGCGATATGCGCCAGATGAGGGAATCATGATCTGGCACATTGATGACACTGTCACTTTAGGTGCAAACAATAGAGAACACATGACTTTTTTAAAGCATTACAGGGTATCTCTTGAACAGCAAGATGGCTTATTTGATTTGGAAAACAACTACTTAGCTGATGCGCAAGATTTATATGACAACAACAGCCCTGTTTTTAATAATCACAGCTTACCAAATGCGAAATGGTGGAGCGGTGAGCCATCTGGCATAACCGTTAATGTGGAGAGTTCACCTGGAGTTAACATGAATGTCACCTTTGGCCTTGATCGGGATTTAATCGTCGTTTCTCCTGATGGTGGCGAGATAGTGAGGAAGGCCACTGATCTAAATATCAGGTGGTTTAGCGAATCCACCAGTAACATCCGTATAGATCTATTGAAAGACGGAATTTTCCTAGAAAACATTGCTAATGATATACCAAACACTGGTGAGTATTTATGGAGCGTAGGCAGTGATTATGTTGATGTGAACACATACCGTATTCGTGTTAGCCTCATGGACAATGGCAATATCCTAGATGAGAGTGATGTTGGCTTTAGGATTACAGCTGAGCAGTTTTTGGCAGGAGGCATTTTGCCTGAAGGCTGGTCATATAATGGCGTCAGTGATGCGGGTTGGATTGTGACGAATGATAAAGCTAGTGAGGGGAATTACAGCCTGAGAAGTGACACGATAACTAAGGATGAGTTCGCTGAGATGGAATATACCGTGACAACAGACAATGGGGTAATCACCTTTGACGCTCAGGTATACGCACCTAATACGTGGGGTTATCATTTTTTGAGATTTTATATCGATGGAGAGCTTCAGGATTTAAACCCAGGTCAATCTTCGTCTGAAAAACTTGGATATTTTGGAACGGAAGGTTGGGTAAGTTTTTCATTTCCTGTTACAAAGGGCGCGCATGTGTTGAAATGGAGTTATGAAAAAATACGGATCGCGTATCCCTATAATACTGATGGAGCGTGGATAGATAACCTAGTAGTCCCTGTTCTTGAGGACGACATGTATGTAATTTCGCCGAATAACGGAGAAGTTTTATCTGAAAATCAGGATTTTATTATTAATTGGTATGGCCATGCGACAGGTGACGTGCGCATTGATTTATTAAAAGACAATAGCCTGATAGAGACTATATCTGATAACGAAGATAACGACGGAAGCTATCTCTGGCATGTGAATAGTAGTTATGAGAAGACCGATGGTTACCGAATCCGAGTGAGTAACGTGAGTGACTCCACTATTATGGATGAGAGTGATGTAGACTTTAGCATAGGAATAGAGAAGTTCGTAAAAGATGGAGTATTTCCGCCTGGTTGGGTGCAAAGTGAAGGAAGTCAAGCAGGGTGGATCGTGACGAGTGATGCAGCCAGCGAGGGGAAGTTTAGTTTAGCTAGTGAGGCAATCGGCCCTAGTGAGAATGCTGAAATAGAATATACCGTTACTACAGAAAATGGAGTAATTATCTTTGACGCTAAGGCACTTACACATAAGGAGAACAACTATTTATGGTTTTACATCGATGGCAGATCTCAGGAAATAAATCCAGATGGATTTTATGGAAATAGCGGAATGTCTGGTAACACTGGCTGGCTAAGTCATGAGTTTCCTATCACAGCTGGCACTCATGTCTTAAAATGGGTTGTTGCTAAACGTTCCTCTCTACCTGGTTTAGTTGACAAAGCGTGGATTGATAATTTGGTGATTCCTGCAGTAGAGCTTACCGGTATAGAAAAATGGCGACAGCTTCACTTTCCAGCAGATACTGATGCTTCAGGACAAGCGGCTAATGATGCTGATCCAGATAACGACGGGATAACTAATCTAATGGAATATGCTCTGGGATCTGACCCCAATGAAGCTGATCCGAATAATGGGGTTTGTGCCGAGAAATCAGGCAACTCAATGTCTTTGATTTACACTAAAAACTTAGAAGCAACTGATTTGGCTTATAACGTCCAGCATGTAGATCACCTTACAGATGGAATATGGGCTGAAGCGGCTATTAATGAAGAAGTGATTCTTACAGATCATCTCGTGGAAACTCTAAAAGCTACATTAACTCTCCCAGAGGCCAGTAAGTCTCACTTTTTGAGATTAAAAGTAGAATTAGTTACACCATGATGTGGACTCTAAAATAGAAGGCTTAGTTGCTGGGATATAAATAAACAACATGTTAGATCTGGAGAAAATATCGTGATTCTTTCTAGATAGCCTCTTGATTTCGACTGGAGATACGTTCTCCCCTACCCCCGCCCTTGTGCTTGCTGCCAGTGGTGGAAGGCTTCGTAGCGCTCTTTGGGTGGGAGAGCTGCTTTGTCGGGGAATTGTTGGGCGAACTGGGCGAAGTGCATTTTTTGTTGGGTCGCGTAGTCGACGGTGACTTCGCGTTGGGCACGCTCTTGGCGGATGTTCTGGGAGATTTCTTGGCGTTCTTCACTGGCCGTTAGAGGAATCGCTTTCGGTTCAGAACTATCCTCGAAGTTTGCGGGGAGACGGTTAAGGAGGCGGTAGAACAAACCACCCCCAAAGAGAGCATAGATTCCAAGAGCTAAGGGAACGAGGATCTTGAACACGAAGCTCATGAGCCATGGTTCTAGTGCTGAGAGCACTTTATCCGGCAACGGAACAGTTTCGACTATTTGATACGTTTGACTGAATTCAAGGCCCGGCTTAACGTTTTCTCGTGTTTGGATAAAAGTCTTAAATACGGAGCCTAAAACGCCAGCTACATCAATGAGTTGGATAACTGCATAAAAGCAAAGACAGAGACCTAGCAAGCGAACGAGGGTCCAAGTCAGGCGGTCATTTGAGAATGGTTGCGGATTACTCACCACTCCACTGTCGCGGTTATGAATGGAGCCGACAAGGGAAAAGCTCGTTAGCTTGGTGGCCTCTATGGAGAGTGGACATTCTTGTCCGCTTTGTATCAATCGATGTGAACCACATGATGGTTTATTGAAAGTTGTCTGGTGAAGTCCAGAGCATAGAAACAGTCGCCTGAGCCAGGAGACCCTACCAAGAGGGAATGAGGCCCAGGTAACTTATGGCTTGCGCCCATTTGCAAGAAGCGGACAGGAATGTTCGCTCTCCCGAATGGTGCTTCCATTGTGTCTAGCTTGCGCTCTCCTACGTTAGCCTAGAAGGCTACGCTCCTTATTGACTATTACTCCTTATCGCTGTCTTTGAGGTAGCCGTGCTTTTTTAGGAAGGCGATGCTCTCTTTTATCGTTCCGTTGTAGTCTTCGTCGCTTTTCTTGGGGCGGAAGAAGGAGCCGTTGAACCAACCGTGGCCTTTTCCTTCGGCTGGAACGAGCTGACATTCGTTACCAGCTTCTTTCATGAGTTTGGCAAAACGCTCGGCGTTCTCAAAGGGCACCGTTTTGTCGGCGGTGCCGTGTAAGAGGAGGGTTGGCGGTTGGTCGGCGCGGACTTGATGACAGGGTGAGAGGCTGGTCTTTTCTTCTGCTGTGAATCGTTTGTCACCGTAGCCTTTCGCGGTGGTGTCGAGGACGGGGTTGAAGAGAATCATGAGGTTCGGGACGGAGCTGACCTTGATGTCTGCACCTTCTTCTTCGCATCCTTGGATAACTCCAGTGCAACAGGCGACGTGGCCACCTGCGGAGCCGCCTGAGGCGACAATACGGGCGGGATCGATCCCGAGTTCTGCGGCGTTCGCACGGATCCAGCGGACTGCTGATTTGCCGTCTTTGACACATTCGAAGGGGGTGGTTTTGTTACGGCTCTTCACCCGGTAGTCGGCGGAGAAGGCGACGAGTCCTTGATCAGCCATCTGGCGGGCTTGTTGGTAGAATTGCTTGGGACTTCCTCCATTCCATCCACCTCCGAAAAAGAAGACGACGGCTGGACGTTGATCGGTCTTTTTGAAATCTGCGGGTTCGAAGACGTGCAGCTTGAGTTCAACCTCCCCTACTGTTTTGTAGATGACTTCGCGGTTAGGTTTTATCTCTCCCGCGAACGCTGTTGCGATGCTGAGGGTGAGGATGAGGGATAGATAAGTTCGCAGGGATGGTTTGTTCATAGAATTGAGGTTTGGTGTAACTATCGCCGATCATTAATAAGCGGACAAGAATGTCCACTCTCTCCAACGGTGGTTAGGTTTCGGGTGATGCTTAAGAAAAGAGGTCGGTGATTGGTTGACCTTCTTTGCCGCCCATTTGGAAGGGACGCTTAGAGGGGCTGTGGAGAACCTTGGCGTGGTTCAATCCCATGGCGTGCGCGATGGTGGCATTGAGGTCGGGAGGGCTGACTTTCTTGTCGGTAACGCTAGTGCCTGTTTCGTCAGTTTGTCCGTAGAGGTTGCCCCCTTTGATTCCCCCGCCTGCCATGAGACAGCTGTAGGCTTTCGGGAAGTGGTCACGGCCTGCGTTTTTGTTCATCTTAGGGCTGCGTCCAAATTCGGTGGCGAGAACCACGAGGGTTGTTTTGAGGAGGCCCTTCGTTTCGAGATCGTGGAGGAGGCCGGAGAGGGCTTGGTCGACGTCGGCCATTTTTTCTTCCATGCGGGCGTGGCTGTCGCTGTGCACGTCAAATCCCCCAAGGGTGACCTCGACGAAGCGGACTTTATTTTCGACGAGTCGACGAGCGAGGAGGCAGCCTTTTGAAAAGTTGCTCTCGCCGTAGAGTTGGTGCGTGATGTCACTTTCTTGGGAGAGGTCGAAGGTGGTGAGGTCTTCGGATTTCATGAGTTCGACCGCGGACTGATACATCGTGTTGTAGGCTTTCACTTTACGGCTGGTCTTGACGTATTGGGCGTCGAAGCTGTGATCGAGCTTCATCCGGAGAGCGATTTGTTTTTCGAATTCCTGCTCAGTGACATCGTTCAGGTGGTGGGAGTTTTGGAGTCCTGCGCTGGGTTCACCAATCGGTAAGGGTGAGTAGGCAGGGTCAAAAAAGCCGGCTCCAGGGTGCTGGGAGTTAGGGCTGATGGCGACGTAGCTAGGAAGGTCGGTGGGGCTTGCCGCTTTTTTCTCTTGGTCAGCTTCTTGGCAGAGACGGCTGACCCAGGCGCCGCTGGTCGGGTGCAGGATGGTGCCTCGGGCTTGGTAGCCGGTGCGGGTGTAGTAGTTGCCAGGGCCGTGGGCTCCTTGGGTGGAACTCATGGAGCGGATGAGGGCAAGTTTGTCGGCGTGTTTGGAAAGGAGCGGTAGATAGTGACCGAGCTGTAGTCCATCGACGTTGGTGTCGATTGTTTGGGTTGCACCCCGATGCTCGGCGGAGGCTTGGGGTTTGGGATCAAATGTGTCCACGTGGCTCATCCCACCCGCCATGTAGAGGTAGATCACGGAGGTCGCTTGGCCTCCACCAAGGGCTTGGACTTCGGCGTTTTGGGCGATCGCTTTTGGGGAAAACAAGCTGGCTGCGACTCCTCCGACGGTGACTCCGAGGTAGGTTTGCGCGGTATAGGAAAGGAAGTTGCGGCGAGTGAGTTCGGACATGAGAAGACTAAAGAGTTAAGATTTAAGAATTAAGAGCTAATCCCCTATTCGATGAAGAAGAAGCGTTTGGAGTTGAGGGCTGCTCGGGTGAGGATGCGGAGGTCTTTGTAGGTGCGGGCCTGTTCGGTAAAGTGGGCTTTTTCCTCGTCGTTGGGGAGCCGTGAATAGAGGGCTAGGAAGAGGTAGTTGAGCCGTTCGCTGGGGTCCTTGGCATCGAGGAGGTTTCTAAAAAGTTCGCTCTTGTTCCCATTGGTGAGATAGGCGGTGGAATTGCCGTTATAGAGGGCGAGGACTTGCGGGATGGTAGCTTTCGTGTGAGAGGCGTCGGTGGTTTCACGATCCGAGGATCCAAACTGACGAGGGAGCTGAGCAGGTCTAAAGGGAGCTGGATATTCGGAGTAACGGAAGGGCTTACCGCTTTTGGTAAAGTCTTTGGTTTTGAAGTTAAAGCGCCTTTGGTCGAGGTCGATGAGGAGCTTGGCGTCGCTGGAGTTGCGCATTGCGGTGTAGTCGCGCTTAAGCTCCTTTTGCTCTAGTTTGAGTTCTTTGACCTGTGTCTTGTCGCCCTGCTTGGCGGCCTCTCCAAATTCTTTTTTAAGGGCTAGGGCTTTCCGTTTCAGAGTGTATTTGGCCTCTTCGATTTTCTCGTATTCTTTGGCCATAACAATCAGTTCTTCGGGCGGGGTGTTGAAGAGCTGGTTAATCTTACTGAGGTGGCTATCCCACTTGTCTTGCATGACGCTGAGATGATCGCCGTCGGGGTTTCCACGCAGAAGGGTAACGCAGGAGTCGTAGAGTTGCTCTGCACTCATGCGGCGAAGGATGGGACCTGAGAAATTGTGAGGAAGGCTTTCGGGGGCGTCTGGGGCGGCGGCCTGTTGGAAAAGTTTGGTGCGCCAGAGCACGCGCTGGAATTCGCGGGTGTCAAAATCAAGGTCGATCATGAGCTCCTCTACATTAGCAAGAACTTCGGGGAATGGGATGATCGCGTCGCCACTACTCCAGTCATCGACCGGTTCTGCGAGCCCAACGCCAAAGGTGCGTTTCCAGAGTCGGTTCGCGATCGTTTTGGCAAAGTAGGGATTTTGAGCGGAGGTGATCCAGGCCGCAAAAGGTGCGCGTCGAGCGGAGGTGAGTTCGTTTCCTGTAGTGGGGGTTTCGAGGAGGTTGATCTTTTCGCCAAAAGGGACACGTGGTGCTACGAGATCGCCAGGAGCAGCATCGCTGTATTTGTAGTCATGAGGAAGCTTGAGGGTCTTACTAGCGTTATCAGTGAGCGCGTTTTTACTGATGTAGGGAACAAGATTGCGGTATTGACGGTAGCCTTTCATCCCCATCTTTTTTTTCTTCTTCTTGGCCTTTTTTTGATTCAAGGGCGGACCATCGTTTGGTTGGGAGGGTTTATCTTTTTGATGAAGGTAGGTCATGACTCCCTTGATCAAATCACGCCCCCTCTCGGAAGAATAATCCATTTGTGCAGAGTAGGAGGCGATTTCGTAAAACTCACGCTGGCTCCAGTCATCGAAGGGGTGGTCGTGGCACTGCGCACACCCCATACGCACGCCTAGGAAGGTTTGCACGGTATTCGAGACGTTATCGAGAAGCATGTTTCGGTCACGTAGATAATAGCCGGTGGCGGGGTTATCCGTGCAGTGCCCGTTGGCGGAAAGCATATCGCTGACGAGTTGGTCGTAGGGTTGGTTTTTTCCGATGCGGTCTTTAAGCCACAGTGACCAGCCGAGGCCGTGTTGATCGAGGCCAGTCTGAACGCGAAGGAGGTCTCCAAAGTAATTATTCAGGTGTGAGCTGTAACCCTCGGAGAGACAAAGCGCATCAATGAGTTCTTTACGTTTCTCGGGGGATGAATCACCGAAGAAGTCGAGAGATTCGACAACAGTAGGAATGCGCCCGATGATGCCAAGGTAAGTTCTGCGGAGGAAGGCTTCGTCGGAAATGATCGGTTGCGGGGTGATTCCGTTTCGGTCGTATTGAAGGTCCATTAAGCGGTCAATTTCCGCCGCTTTTCCTTTAATGACATCCTCTGCTAAAGGTTCAGCGGAGAGGCTACTAAGCGCGGAGAGTGCGAAACTAACCACAAACAAAAGGCAGCATGAGTGGATTTGGAAAGTTCGCATGGTTGATCGTTTTAACGTTAGTAAAGGTAGGCCAAGAGGTCTTGGTCGAGGAGAATGGAAGGGTCTTGGGAGGCGATGGCCATGACGCTGTCTCCGAGTTCAGCCATCGTATTCTCCATCTCGGCAAGTTCTTCTTTGGCGATGACCGTTTCGATAATGGTATTACTCTGCGCGATGGTTTCGCTGTCGAATTCGGTTAGAGGGCTCGGCTGCGGGGCTATGGCCACCGACGAATCTAGCGTAGCTGGTGAACCACTCTTAAAGGCTAGGAATCCCAACAGGAGGGCCGCGCAACCAGCAAGTGTGGCTAGAGTGCGGGGACCTTGCAATAAGCGACCCCAGAAGGTTCCCTGAGGTCTCTCCTCGTCGAGACGGATTTGGCGTTGCACATTACGGGCAAAGAAGTCACTGGCTTGTGGCGTAGGAGTCTTGCCTAGGAGATCCCAAAGCGGGTCCTGAGCGTCAAGGGGTGCCTCTTCAGCACCGCTATCGTATGCCTGAGGAATGCTGTCCTGATTGCTGTTTTTGTGATCTTTCATAACACCTGAGAAGGTTTGCTATTGGATCTAACCTCCCGACTCATGAATAGTTTCGCTTTTTTATGAGTTTTTTTCAAGTGCCGCGTTTGTTCCCGTAAAGGTGCAAGTGGAGACGGTCACAAAAGCGGTATCCTTCAGAAAGACAAAGGCGTGCGAGTTCTGAAGATTTACAGCGAATTTCTTCCGAGGTTCGGCCTTCGGGCATGAGGAGGATTTTGGCGCGCGGGATCTCGTATTTCTTTTCGAGCTCTTGGATTTCCGCGAAACTCCCCTGCCCTTCTTCCTCCAGATTAACGACGAATTTAAAGGCCGCTTTCTTGGAGGCGACGAACCAACGCATGGCGTCTTCGTTATCGGCCAGAGTGAGCGGGTTTCCAGAGTGCGCTAGTTTCGGAGAGACATTGTAATTGCTCACGAGGGCGTCGAGTTCCTCGGTCGGGATTTTTGTCCCGTTGGTCTCTATTTCGGCCGAATAATCCGAACCGAGCGTTTTCAAGAGTTCAACGAAATCACCTTGGTGCAAAAGAGGTTCCCCTCCCGTGAGCACGAGGTTCTTACAGGGATATTGGCGAACAAGCTCTGCGACCTCATCAACAGAAAGATCGAGAATCACGTCGGATTTTTTGAATTTCTGATAACCGGACTTCGCATCGTTGAGATGTTTCCACGGGGTTCCTTCAAAGTTCCAAGTGTAGTCGGTATCACACCAAACGCAGTGCAAATTGCAGAGGCTGGTGCGGATAAAGATGGAGGGCCGCCCGACGTGCGGGCCTTCTCCTTGAAGGCTATGAAAAATCTCGGGAGATCCGTTGTGAAGGCGGGCTAGCTTCATTTGAAAAAGGCACTATAATGAGCGCATGAGTTTGATAACGAAACGAGGCGACCATGGCGAGACTGATTTACTTTTCGGAAAAAAAGCCCTGAAAACAGATGACCGGATTGAGGCGTTGGGAGCAGTCGATGAACTGAACACCGCGCTCGGAGTGGTTCGCACTGGAGTGGCTGAAGGACCTGCTAAAGACTGGATCAACGAGGCTCAGAAGAACTTGGTTTCGCTCATGGGCGAGCTGGCGACTATGCCCGAAGATGCGGAGCGTTATGACAAGGCAGGATACGGGAGAGTTCCCGAGTCAGCGGTTGAGGAGCTTGAGAAGTGGGTGGCCGAAGCCGAACAAGAACATCCGATGAAAGGATGGGCGCGTCCTGGGCAAGCAGGAGAACTAGCGGGAGCGTGGGCTGATATGGCGCGAACGATTTGTCGCCGTGCCGAGCGCAGTGTGTGGGCGGTTTGCCCCGAAGGTGGTCGCATTAATCTTTATCTAAACCGCCTTGCCGATGCCCTCTGGGCGCTCGCAAGGCAGCTAGAAAAAGGTGCGTAGTAGGCCTTACTCGACGATGAAAAAGGGGTTGAGTAGATTTTCTTTATTGTAAGCGAGAGGCTCCATCGTTTCGGCATTGAGAACTTTTTTACCTGCTGCAGTTGCGACGGCATCGGCAGCACCGGTGTCCCATTCCATGGTTGGGCCAAAGCGTGGATAAACATCCGCTTTTCCTTCCGCAACGAGACAAAGCTTGAGTGAACTTCCCGCTGAGAGAAATTCGACTTTCTTTCCTTTTCCGCGAAGGTCTTCAACAAAGGCTTCGACTTCGGCAGTGAGGTGTGATCGGCTCGCGACGACGAGGACTGAATCTTTTTCTGAATAATGGTCACCGCCTTTGATAACTTCGGCGGTTCCTGATTCATCAATTTTCCATGCGCCTTCGCCAACGATTCCAAGGTAGGTCACCTTATCGACAGGCCGATGAACGACTCCCATGATCGGACGACCATCTTTTATGAGCGCGATGTTGACCGTGAACTCCCCATTCTTCTTGATGAACTCTTTCGTACCATCAAGTGGATCGAGGAGAAAAAACTGGTCCCAGTCTTTGCGTTCCTCATAGGAGAGAACTTTGTTTTCTTCCGAAATAACCGGAATCTCAGGATGGGCGGCGGTGAGGTGTCCCATTATAAGATCGTTTCCTTTTTTATCGGCTTCGGTCAAAGGTGAATCGTCACCTTTATACTCGATTTCAAAGTCACGGGCATAGATTTCCATAATTGCCTCGCCGGCACGAATGGCAACGTCGACAAGAGAGTCGGGATCGATTTCTGAGCAGAGTGGGAATTTCATCTGTTTCTATTTAAAGCAAAAATGGCCGACGCTGAAAAGGTTTCAACGTCGACCATTTGTAATTAGTTTAGAATATTTTTAGTGACTGCGGCAGAACTCTTCAAAGCGAGTGAGGCCTTCATTAAGAACGTCGAGGGTCGTGCAGTAACTAATACGCACTGACATGTCGTGTCCGAAAGCAATTCCCGGAACAGTGGCGACAAGATAGCGTGAAAGAAGCTTATCACACAAATTCTGTGATTGCAGGCCGAGTTTTGTGCAGTTCACAAAGCAGTAGAATGCTCCGTATGGTTCAACGACTGAGATGTTCGGAATCGCCTTGAGGCGACCAATAACAAACTGACGGCGCACGTCATATTCGGCGCGCATGTCATCGAGGAAATCTTGCGGGCCAGTCAACGCAGCCAAGGCACCGTATTGGGCAAAGGTCGTCGCATTTGAACTGACGTGAGATTGGATTTTGATCATCGCTTTAGCAACCTCAGGCTGAGCGGCAGAATAACCAATACGCCAACCCGTCATTGAGTAAGCTTTAGAAACACCACCAACGGTGATCGTGAGATCGCGAAGGGTGTCATTGACAGAAGCGACACTCACGTGCTTGTGCTCGCCGTATACAAGCTTTTCATACATCTCATCAGCAAGGATCGTGATGTCCTCATAGCTGGCAACTTCACCAAGTGCGGCGAGTTCTTCTGCGGTGTAAATTGAACCGGTTGGGTTTCCTGGAGTGTTGATGATGATCATCTTTGTCCGTGGAGTCATCGCTTCCTCGAATTGCTCGGGAGTGATTTTCCAACGATTGCTCTCAGAGGTCTCAACCAAAACAGGAACAGCACCAACGAGGCGAACCATCTCAGGATAGCTAACCCAATAAGGAGAAGGGATAATGACTTCATCGCCTTCGTCACAGATAGCCATGATCGCGTTCATGCAAGCTTGCTTTCCGCCACTTGTGACGCATACATCTTGGGCGTCGTAAGAAAGACCATTGTCGTTCTTAAGTTTATCCGCAATCGCCGAGCGAAGCTCAGGAATTCCTGCAGCTGGCGTGTATTTTGTCTTACCATCCGTAAGAGCCTGAATCGCCGCTTGTTTGATGAAATCTGGAGTATCTGAATCTGGCTCACCGCCCGCTAATCCAAAAACCTCCTGACCTTCGGCCTTCATTGATTTGGTCTGATTAGTAACCGCTAAAGTCATTGAAGGTGTGACCCCCTGAATACGTGTAGATAGACTGTCCATGATATTAAATGTAATAAATTTTCCCCATCACGGAGAAACAGACTGTCTGCTCCCCGCGGAGCGGTGTTTTTTTGAACCTTTGCGCACCATCTGGCAAGTCAAATAAGGCCACGCCAAAGAAAAAACAACACGCCTTAAGAAAAGGCCCCGTTTTTCAAGAAACACAGCACCTCATCGGTCACCAATTCATCCCCCATCATGAAGGTATGATCGGCATCTAAAACTCGGAAATCCTTCATCCCATCGAGTCGTCCTCTTTCCACGGAAACGATCCCGTCATTCCCCTCATCCAAGAAGCTGCGGAAAAATGGAATACGCGACCGATCCCCCATCAAGACCCCCACCTCGACCGACGCAGGAAGTGCTGGTCTCATCCCTCCCGTTTTCAGGACATCACAAGAAGGCCCCAAGGTCAGCTTACCCAATCCTCCCAGCCAATCAACAATCTCACTCCCTCCATTTGGCGGAGCCATCATCACCACTCGCCCCAATTCAAAAGGCAACTCCTCACCATCCAGAAGCTCACGTAAAATAATCCCGCCCAACGAGTGGGTCACAAAATGCACCCGCCCTTCGAACTTCTGCTCCGTAAGAAACTTCCGCACACTCAGCGCGTTTTGCGTTACCGAAGTCGTCATCGACGGGTATGGAAAGTTCGCTGTCCCATAGCTCTCCTGCCCCAGTCGTTCCTGTAAAAGTCCCATCGCTCCCACACTGCGCCAAAGCCCATGTAACAAAACCACCCAGTCCCCTTCCCTTGACTGAACAATTGGCTCATCCCAAGGAAGCGGCGGACGGATAATCTTCAGCTTATCGATTACAGAAATACGCTTCATCAAAGAAAATCTAAATCCTCCCTCACCCAAGCACAACCGAAAACCCCTTGTTGACTCTCCCCACCTCACCCCCTAGCATCACGTTTGAACGACAGGAGAGTCTGACGCCGTCAGTCTGAGAATCGGTCCACGCGGGACCCAAATCCTTCGAACCTGCAATGGGTCACGCCGCACACAGGAAGTCGCACTTTTTCTACCTTCTGAGGAAAAACCGCAACTCATCCCGCTCGCCGTGCCTGATTCAGTCAGCACGGCTTTTTCATTTTAAAAAAACAACCAACCGCAATACCGCAACCGAAACACACAAACCGATGATCTCACCAAACGAACCCAACAACGGCAAACCACAAGACACGCCTGACCTCACTCCCGAAAACGCAAAGCAACGCCAAGATTACACCGGTAACTTCATCGAAGACATCGACAACTCTGCCGAGCTCGCAGCCCTCGAAAAAGACCCCACAATTTTCCCGAACTCAACTCGCCTTTACATCGGCGGAAAAATACACCCTTCCGTCCAAGTTCCAATGCGCGAAATTCGCCTCTCAGACACCGAGCACCCCGCTTCTGGAGCCTTCCCTGAAGGCCGTATCGAGAAAAACCCCGGCATTCGCGTTTACGACTGCTCTGGTCCCTGGGGAGACCCCGCTTTCAAAGGCAACGTCCGCGAAGGACTCCCTGCGATGCGCCGCGACTGGATTCTCGACCGCAAGGACGTCGAAGAATATGACGGCCGCGAAATCACCGCTGCCGACAATGGCTACCTCTCCGAAGCGCACGCTGAGAAATACAACGAGAACAAAGCCGCCAAAAACAAACTCAAAGAATACCCCGGCCTCAAGCGCAAACCTCTCAAAGCAACCGGCCATCCTGTCACTCAAAAGTGGTATGCCGACCAAGGCACCATCACCCCTGAGATGGAATACATCGCGATCCGCGAAAATATGGGTCGCCTTGAGGAGTTTAAAACGATCCACGATCACTACCCAACTCCCGATGAACTCCCCGATGACGCCTCTGACGCAATCAAAGAATTCATCCGTCAAAAGAATTCCACGCCTGAAGGCTACGAGATGCCTCGCCCGAGCGAGATCAACCCGATGAAGCAGGTTTCGCGCAACGTGATGAACCACCAGCATCCTGGCCAAACATACGGAGCCGAGATCCCCACCCTCATCACCGCCGAATTTGTCCGCTCTGAGGTCGCCCGCGGTCGCGCCATCATCCCCGTCAATATCAACCACCCAGAGAACGAGCCGATGATTATTGGCCGTAACTTTCTCGTCAAAATCAACGCCAACATCGGTAACTCCGCCGTTGCTTCAACCATCGACGAAGAGGTCGAAAAAATGCAGTGGTCCACCAAATGGGGCGCCGACACCGTGATGGATCTCTCCACCGGAAAAAACATCCACGCCACCCGCGAATGGATCATCCGTAACTCCCCCGTCCCCATCGGAACCGTTCCCATTTACCAAGCTCTCGAAAAAGTAAACGGCAAGATCGAAGACCTCACTTGGGAACTTTACCGAGACACCCTTATCGAGCAAGCCGAGCAAGGCGTCGACTACTTCACGATCCACGCTGGCGTCCTCAAACGCTTCGTTCCCCACACCGCACGGCGGATGACCGGTATCGTTTCTCGTGGTGGATCCATCATGGCGAAGTGGGCACTCCACCATAACAAAGAAAACTTCCTCTACACTCACTGGGATGACATCTGCGACATTTGCGCCGCTTACGACGTTTCCTTCAGTATCGGCGACGGCCTCCGTCCCGGTTCTATTGCTGACGCCAACGACTACGCTCAACTGGCCGAACTCGAAATCCAAGGTGAACTCACCACTCGTGCGTGGGCGAAAAGCTGTCAAGTCATGAACGAAGGCCCCGGCCACGTCCCCCTTCAACTCATCGAGGAAAACATGCAAAAGCAAATCGACTGGTGCCACGAGGCTCCCTTCTACACCCTTGGGCCTCTCACAACCGACATCGCTCCCGGCTATGACCACATCACCTCCGGAATCGGAGCAGCCAATATCGGTTGGTATGGTTGCGCGATGCTCTGCTACGTGACTCCAAAGGAACACCTCGGGTTACCCAACAAAGACGACGTGCGCGAAGGTGTGATTACTTACAAAATCGCGGCTCATGCAGCAGACTTAGCGAAGGGACACCCCGCCGCCCAAGAACGTGATAACGCGATTTCCAAAGCCCGCTTCGAGTTCCGCTGGCGCGACCAATTCGCCCTCGGTCTCGACCCCGCACGCGCGATTGATTTCCATGACGAAACCTTACCAGCTGAAGGAGCCAAAACCGCCCACTTCTGTTCCATGTGCGGCCCCACCTTCTGCTCCATGAAGATCACCGCCGACGTCCGAAAATACGCTGAAGAAAATGGTTTCTCAGGAGACGACCTCAGCCCCCAAGAGCTAGCAGAAGCCTAGCACCAAAGAAGCTAGCTAGTTTTTCAAAAAAAGTGCCAGAGGCATCCCAGCCCTGACACGTTTTTTTACGCACTAACCGCTCGCCCATCTTGAGCCTTTAGTGATATCTTCAGGCTCTTTAATAGAGAGACTCAATCAATCTCAACCCCATGAAATAACTTGACTCCTCAGGCCTAATTATTAGCTTAAACAGCAGAATTAAGCTGCTATAAGAAAGTGGTTTTTAATGTGATAAACGGCTTACAAGTACAACTTGAGCCTAGGATAATTAAACAAAACGTATGAAAAAATATATAACAATACTCGGATGCTCGCTGTCCCTAGCCCATCAAGGTGGAGCAGCTACCTTAAACTGGGATGCAGGTAACCCAACAGGTGACGGAGCTATCACCTCTGCCAACGGAGATTGGACAACCTCCACCACTAACTTTTCTGACGCTACAGGAAACACAAATGCCACTTATGTAGACGGCCAAAACTTATGTTTTGGAGGCACTGGAAGCACAGTTACCTTAACGACCCTGTCTGCAATGGGCACAGATTCGTTTTCACCCAGCTCTATCACTTTTACTACCGATAACTACGTTCTTGCGGCAGGCAGCCCATCAGCACAGCTCAATACCACCACAGGCTTAGTCTTTAATGTCGCCAATGCAGGAGAGAGTGCCCTCCTCAATGTCCCCGTCGTCGGCACCGGAGCCGTTACCGTCAATGGCCCTGGAGCATTAGAAATTGGAGCTAACCAAATTGCAGACAATCTCACTTTAGTGAACAACGGAACCATCGACTTCCAAGGATCTGAAACGGTTAACACTTACAATTCTAATAACGCGATAACTAATGGCAGTTCTTTCCTAACCGCTCAGACCTACAACCTCAATAACTCAACCGTCAACCTAGGCTTAGGAACTGGAACAATCAACACCAATGGAGCTGTTGCCTTAAACTTCACCACACTCGGAAACATTAACGTTCTATCTGGAACGACCACTATCGCTGGGACTAACAACGGCTCGGTGACTATTGCCGCTGGCTCAAATTTAATTGCTCCTGCCGATACGCTCAATAGCAGTGGAACTGTTAATAACCAGGGCACCTTGACCATAGGCGGAGATCAAGCCATTTCGTCCTACACTTCTGGTGGGCTTGATACATTGGGCGCCCCCATAACCAGCATCCTTACGGGTACAGGAACTTTAACCGCAGGAAATTACAGCCTTAACCAAGGTTCAACTATTAACGCTAATCTTGGAACGGGAACAATCAATACCACCGGCCCAGTTACAATCAATGGAACCTCCGCTGGCAACTTAAGTATCGGATCCGGAGTCACTAACCTCAACGGAGTGAATTCAGGCAATGTCAGCATCTCTCAAGCTGCTACTTTAATTGCAGCAGCGAGCACGTTATCTGCAGAGGCAGAGGTTACTAACGCTGGAACCCTTACAATCAATGGAGATCAAACTGTCCTCAGCTACACCTCTGATGGAAACACTCAGCTACCGGCACTTACTGTTTTACCGATCCTAGACGGTCCTGGAACATTAACCGCCGAAACCTACAATCTCAATGACGGTAGTATCATCAATACTAATTTAGGTACAGGCAATGTGATCACTAATGATATCGTTCAAATCACGAGTCAGGTCGCCGGCAACATTACAGTAGAAACCGGAGCGACCGTATTAACCGGCCTATTAGCAGGAGATCTTAGCATCGCAGACGGCTCTAACGTTACGGCTGCAGCGGGTTCTCTTGGATCACTAACCAATATCACAAACGACGGCATTCTCAGTCTACTTGGTAGTGAAACAGTCATGAGTTACACCTCTACAGGAGACATTTCTGGCCCCGGAACCCTCACCGCGGACACCTACAACCTTAATGATGGATCAACGATCAATATCGATCTCGGGGCGGGAGACATTATTACGAACGGAACCATTCTTCTAGGCCAAGCCACGGCGGGAGACATTCAAGTCCAATCAGGTACAACGACCCTAGCCTTTGCAAATACTGGAAACAATCTGAGCATCAGTGACGGAGCTACTTTAAATGCGACTTCAGGAACATTGTCCACAACGGCAAGCGTGCTCAATGCCGGAACCTTAACTCTTAACGGAAATGAAACCGTCCTAGACTATACCTCCACAGGTTTACTAGACGGCTCAGGAATCCTCACCGCAGGAACATACAACCTCAATGAGGGAACCCAAGTTAACTTAGAATTAGGAACTGGCGACATCATTACCAACGGGACCGTGGGCCTTTCTCAAGCCTCAGCTGGCAATATACTTGTTCAGACAGGAACGACCACCTTATCTGCAGCCAACGCAGGGTCAGCAGTAACCATCAATAATGATGCGTCACTCGCCGCCGCCGCAAACACGCTTAGCTCAAGTGCCGTCGTTAATAACTCCGGAACGCTTAACTTGCAGGGTAACCAAACAGTGACTAACTACATCGGTGACAATGGAGCATTAGAAGGCAGCGGAGTTCTCACCACCAATAACTTCAGCGCAGGCTCTATCGCAACTACCTTGTTGCCGTCGACAGCCTTATCTCTAAGCGTTAACACGCCAGCTGCGACCTTAGGAGCAGGAAGCCAACTCATCTTAAGCGGTAGTTCTGGAACAGTCTCGGTATTAGATGAATTCAACCTTTTCCAAGGAACTCCCACTATTACAGGAGATAGCACTTCGATTGGCTTTGAAACATTTGACGTGTCGGGGTTAGCTTCTGATGTCAATGCTGTCTTTAACGTTCAAACGGGCAACATCCTCATCATCGATGCGCCAAATAGCATGCTCGATCCAGCAAGTCAGACAACCCTATTGGCCCTTCTCGGATTAGATCCAGAGAGTGAAGAAAGACTCACGAACATCAATGGGATGTCTGCCTCCTCTCAGGCGACGATTAATCAAATTAACACCCTCGTAAGCACTTCACCAGGGACCACCGTTAACTCTCAGTTGAAGGAACTATCTCCAACCTTCTATGCTAGTCTTGCTGACTACTCAGCGTATCAGCACTTAAGTTATAAAAAGATGGTTGAGTCTAATCCATACACGATGCGCTCGAACAAATGGGAACTTGTTTTAGGTTACCATAATCAGAGTATCGAGAAGGATGCATCAGCAGACTGTGTTGCATACGAGCTTGAGGGATCAGGAGCCTACATGGGTATCTACAACCAGCTTACTGATAATTTTAAAATCGGTGTTTATGGAGCCTTTGATCAAGGTGAAGTAAGCTCTAGTTTGGCTAATTTTGACAGTAAAGGGAATATGTTCGGAATTCGTTCTGAATATGAAACTTATTATTACGGAACTTTCAGCCTCGGTGTCAGCGCAGGCTCATTTGAATTTGACGGAGTAAGACGTGCTCAAGGTCTTGAAAACACGGCGACGGGGATCGATTCTTCTACTTTAAACTTTGAACTAGGCTACAAACTTAAATTGTATACATTCGACACTTACAGCCTGTCCACATTCGCAAGCATCAATCACATCATGACTGACGTTGATGGATTCAGTGAATCTGGCTCCAATAACAGCCTCGACATAAGCGATCACTCTAAAGATATGACCCTCATGTCTATTGGTTTAGAAGGACTATGGCGCCCGACAGCTGGTCCATATGGATTTATTGGGAGTATTGCCTACACCAAGAACTCCGCAGATTCTGACAATGAAATTACAGCCTCATTTAGTAACGCCAATAGCTTTTCCGTTGCTTCTGATGGAATCGTTGGAGATCTCGTAGAGGCTCGCATTGGTGCATTTTATAATCTTTCTGATAATGCCATCGTAGACCTCACCTACTTCTCTAATAGTGCCGAGGACATGGAATCAGCCGATGGCGTTAACCTATCCCTAAGATACCAATGGTAGGCTCTCCTGAAGTGAGCTCCTCGCCCCTAAAGGCGTAAGGTAACTACTTCTCACTCCCCTTTTATCAAGCTACCGTGTATCGTTCACGGTAGCTTTTTTATTGATGGTTAGATCTCATCTTAACCATCTTTTGAGTCATTCAGCTTAATCATTTGACTAAACCTGGGGATTGAATTAAATTAACCAAATGAGATACGGAGATACCCCAGTTGTTCCTTCATTTTTGCCTGCCTTGGGAACTCATAAGTTTATTGTTCAGGAAACTCTTGAACAAACGCCCCTTATTGAACGCTTGCGCGAAGGATTTCCGATGGAGGAGTTTTCTTTGTTATTGGACTTGGTCAAGATTCCCGAGGAGGAACTTGGCCGTCACCTGACAATGTCTCCCGCTACTCTCCAACGCCGTAAAAAGGCTAACAAGATGACCACCGTTGAAAGTGAACGAGTCGTTCGCCTTGCCAAGCTCTTTGGTTGTGCAATGGAGGTCTTTGAATCAAAAGAAGCCGCTCGAGAATGGCTCAAAACAACAAACCCTGGCACTGCAGGCGAAAGCCCCCTTTCCTATTGTGATACTGAATACGGTGCCCGCGAAGTAGAGAACCTGCTCGGACGCATTGATCACGGTGTTTTTGCCTAGGCTCGTAAATCTCCGATATTCTGTTTCATGAGCACCTACCTTTCAGCTTACCGCCTTGTCGCTCCTCGTTGGGAGGACAGTGCTTTCTCGGGCGAGGGAGCGAGGGGTAGTGTAAATATTTGTCTGTAAAAGCTGCTTTGCTCTCAACCCTCCGCAATGGCAGGTGATGGAGCGTAGCGGA